>NIUQ01003769.1:0-16052 GCA_002796945.1 Plectus sambesii
GACGCATCGACGAGTGGAAAGTATTTGCGCGCGGACGCACAAGGCAGAGGTATAATCGTCTTCCTCCACTAACACTTCACTTTACTGTGATTCCCTTCCGAATTTATCTCTCAGTTCTGCGCTCCACTCCATTAAGAGGTTCATTTGATTATCGTCGGATCATGATCAGACGAATCGGACGAATTGTTGCCCTACAACCATTCCTTACTGAGCCCACAAATGAAATGTAACCTCACAAAAAATAATTTGTCTTGCTCTGACATTTTCGATCGAAAAGGTGAACAAAGCTAGGAATCAACGACGGAGGGAGCTTTTAATCGTGCAATCGAGCGCACCTAAAGACGCACAAGAATGTTCTGATGAAAAATAAAGGCTGAACAGGGCAAAAACCTGTTCGTTACCAGAAAGCGCATTGTACCTCATTCGTATCGACAGCATATTCTCCCTGACCGAGAGTTTTGTTGGATCTCGTTTGTTAAATATTGGTTAAGTTTCCGTACTTTGATCTTGTCACGCCAGGTTGTTCACTTAGTAAACAACCCCTAGGCAGTCAAGAACAGTGCAAAATATCTGTTTTTAATGCATCTAATGCTTAAATTGAAACTATGTACTAAAAAGTAGAGAATTGAGAAAATCTGATCTGTTCTTGCTCTACTTGCGTCTTGCCTCAGGCTCTCAACCGTTATCAAAATATTAGTAAATTGTCAAGAAATCCAGGTGGGATTTGGTGACATTTGTCGGTGAGAGAGATTTCATTCGCTGCGCAACCGTGTCAGGACGAATGAAGTGTCGTCGAATAATTTGTTGATTGGGGCAAGAATGAAAAGAGCGAAAAAAATGTTCGCGGCCGTGTAACAATTGACATGTGCAGACGTTTTTTCAAAGTCGTGCGCCGCCAATGCATTGGCAGACGGAAAGTTTTGTGGTAAAGGCAGCGTTCGAATAAGAATTACGCGACGAATGGCTGTCCCCGATTGGGCTCGCTGCATGACGATGGCAATAGATCGTTAAATAGCGACGGTTCAATAAAGCGAATCCGGTGAATGATCGTTTTTCTCATTCATTCCTTTCCCTTTCCCATTCCCTTTCATTTTTCCTCCATTCCTCCATGAAAGCACTCTCTGAAGTCGACTGCGCAGCTATACGCGAAATCTCTTCGTCAGCAACGAGCATCCAAGGGAATACCGTTGCACCGAGTTAGACTGCGTACTATAACTCTGCGGGGCCAACATTTACGTAATAAAGAAGTAATGCGGAAAGAACCTAGAGCCACTAATTTGAATTTTGCGCTTGAACCGCTTAAAATTTTTGAGTTCCGTCATTTAAGTAATGACCTTTGCACAAAGAATCGTGTTAGTGCAAGTCTTGTAATGAAATAACACATAAAACAATGAAAATTTCATATGGAAAGCCTAATATATAAGTAACTGCAACAAAAAAGTGCACTGAACTTTGCCATTGCAATGGTTCGATGGAATAGGCCCCTATCTAAATCTCAGGATGGTTTATCTGCATAAACATTCACCTCAAAAAAGTCGATCACGTGTCCGCATCGAGCTGGAGGTCGTTTCGAACAAATATCCGGTCAAAAACATCGCAATATTTTAACATATCGGGATTCCGCCATCAATCTACGCGCTGAGATCAATACAATCTGCAAGGTCAGCGATCGCCGCTCAAAGATACAACGTCATATTGCGTTCAGTCGAGGAGAAAAAGTAGCTGCCAACGCGTGAAAGACAGACAATCAATGCAAACAGTCAGAGATACCATTGATTGGTAATCGACTGACGGAGGGGAAGACCGCTCTCAAGGCTGAGAGGTTAACAGCAAGGTCTACGAAATGACCGCTTTATTCTACAAACAACCCTCTTCCTTTGACTCTGAATGCCCCGAGCCTAAAATGAGTCTTGTTTGGCAAAGTGCACTTTTTGACTCGCACCTTCTCGACGTCCTCAACGGATAGTGGGCGTCTTCCTCTAACGACGGCGTCTGTCTAGCCTACGGGGACGGCCAAAAAATTCCCGATCGATCAGCGCGAGGTAATCAACGAAAAAGGACAACATTTATCAAAACTTTTTCAAAAACGCAGCTAAGTCGACGTTTTTCGATTCAAACTCGAATGGCTGGAAAAGTGCATTGCAACTGGTAAACCACTTTGAATAATTTCCTACGACTTTTTTTTGAACAGACAATGCCATTCCTTCGATATTCGACGGGGGGAAGGGTTGAGCGTTTTCAAGGTCGACGGAACCGCTCACCCGTTAAGATTGTTTGCTAGAAAATTACGCAGGCGTACGACTGTCAGATCAATAATCCATATAATGATGTATGTCCTTGCGTCGGCAGAAAACGCGGAGAAAGAGAGACAGAATGATGAGAGGCTGGCGATCTTGTGATCTTTAGCATTAACGATTACTGGTCAAGAATGGTGCTTGATCAAAGTTGCCCACTATACCTAACATGATCACAGTTTAATCGCGTTGTTTTGCATAATTAACGCCGACACAGAACTAGCGTTTTCTGGTTACGCTCGCAGTGATGATCAAAACATATGCCCTTCCCTAGTCTTGAATATTCTGCATTCTTTGTGATGGGCAAATAACATAGATACAAGGATAAATATGTATTTAAGCGACAACATATATCATTCTTACGCATTCTGCTTTTTTTGAGTGACTGTTATCGAGATAAACCAAGAGCGCTATTGTCTCGCAATACTGATACAATAGAGCCCAATGGGAGTTTTGAGAAAATATTGTGACATGGCGTGGCAAGCATCACCAACAAAGTATGCGTTACTTTCAAGGACAAGTTATTATCAAATCATATGTCTACGCTGATATTCGTGCCAGTGATTATTATGAAATTTTAAGCGTATTATTTTGTCGGATGGAGACATAGGCACGATCAGATACCCTAGTTAGACGTTCGTGGACATCTTCACAGAAGAACAGGAGCATTTCACAGAAAACAATTACAAACTCTGTTCTAACAGCTGTGATTGCAACGGTTGCAAAGTTTCGCAAATTATTACGCTCGACGATATGGGAGAAATAGACAGGAGACTTAAAAAAATTCGCGGATCCGAATCGATCGTTTAACGTCTTGCCAGATATGGGAGAAAAATATTAATATTTTGCGCACTGTTGCAGGTATGAAGAGACTCGCGAAAGAAGTTGCCCTAACTCAGCAGTTCCGCTCGACTGCGGAAGCACAATACCCTTGAACAAACAACTTGAAACTAAATGCCTTCAAGGTACGGCTCTCAAACTTAAATCGAACCACTATTGCTACGAAGAAAGAAGCCTTCCTTCCCTTGCTCAGCGCTAATCGTCGACTAGAGCCACTACATGTTGAAATCTCTACTATCATGAATTAATCATGAGCACTACATTATACTATTCATTTCGGAGAATACATGTAAACTCTAGAAACTCGCCTACGCGCTTAATTTATTTCAAGTCTGTAAGCACTCACCGAGTTGCTGTGTCTCGCCATGGACCACCGTTAAGGTGATTGCAGCGCAGAAGAAAAGGAGCGCCGGTATACCGGCTATGAGTCGAACCATGGCGTCGATTATCTGAACACTCGACGTCGACGACGCCAACCGCCCGACGACAGAGAACACGACGACAGTTTTAAAGACCCGGGCTCGGCGTGTGCGCGTGTAGTGACACTACCGGCGGCCGAAGAACGACGCAGAAGGAGAATCTTGTTCTGCGCCGCGATTCTTTATCAGCAAAGCACCGCGCCCGCCGTCACCAACGAGCCAGAAATCCTGGTCCTTCTTCAATCGGCAACCACCGAGGCTTGCGAGTTCCTGCAAATAACTGTAGGATGTGTGATTGGAAGTTGCTTGTTAGTGCAGAGATTTGCGCCGTTCGGAAACTAGAGTAGTTTGGCTTTGCAGACTTCGTGAGATAGCAACGGACAAGCCATTCCTCATTTGCTAGTCAGTGAGAGAAGGCATAAAGGGAGTTAAAGGCGATTCCTCTGCAGAGAATTGCGACCTTTGATATGGACTGTTGTTCAGTTGTTTATTACGCGTAACGCAAAAGTTAGAGACTCTGCGCCTCGTTTCACATGAGAGCACAATGACGCTGAATAAGCACTAGCGACATGAGCCAGCCGACGAACTGGGCGTGGCTATGACGAACGGAAGCGAACAGACAATGGTTCTGTCTCGGTAGGCATTTGAGAGACGCGAGCATCAGGAAGACGAGCAACGACAACGAACAAGGTGGGGCGTCGTGGGTGCGGGCCGGTTCAGAGGGGGGCTGACTCGCTGCGAAGACGAGACGCTCAAACTGGGCCGGTCAGACGCGCACCCGAGACTGTTTCGGTCGACCGAACCGAAAATGAGACGAACCGGGTAGCCGTGGCAGTGACGTTATTTTGCACCGGCGGCAGTTGGAACGATTACAGTGGCAGCCGGAGTTTGGACGACTTGAAAGAGACGGCTCGCGTAGTTCTCTATCGCGAACGAGCGTCAAAGGCGCGGAAGACTGGAAAAGCGAGAAGTGAGTCGGAGAACTCGCTTTTTACGAGAACAACAGCACGACGTAATAAACGAAGCGCGGCCCGAGGCTAAAGGTGGTTATGCGTCGGTGACAATCGAACCAATTACCCAACTCTCTACTCTAGTCAATCCGACCGGCTGACTTACACGCGCGCTGGCATTGGTGAAGACGGCTGGAAGGAAAAGAGGGTGATAGAGAGAGAGAGAGAAAGCAAGCGGTGCCGAGGGACGTAGCGGGAAATGACAGGTGGTGCAAAAGTTTTGATAACATTTTTACATTAATTTACATTTAGAAGAATTATCAGAACTTTTGTGCCACCCTGTGGACAAGGGCATCATCGGCGCATGCTGTTATTAAGCAATCATCACATTGCTTTGACAATGGGCCGGTTTCATATCGCGCACTTTAACTAAAGTCGGACTTTACGCAATGATGAAGGATAGGCCTAAAGTACGACTTTAGCTAAAGTACGCGATGTGAAACCGGCCCAATAAGATAAAGTCAAAAAGTCACTAGAGATTAAGGGGACAAGAAAAATGTTTTGCCTTCAAAATCCTACAGAACTCATGAATTTTTTAATTTCCACCTTCAGATCAATCAGATTGTGACTCACTCTATCGACTGTGACAAAGCGTTAAATGAATTTATTATCGCGTCATAATGACGTGTCTTAATGCCTTTGGTTGGTGACACTCGCTTTAGACTCGTCATTCTTAAAAGTATCATTTTATCTACAACAAACTGCCCCTTTTTCGTGCAAAGAGAAAGGACAATAAATTTTCTCCATGGTCGACAAGTATAGCTTTTCACCTTATATAGCTCCATAATTTTCATATTCAAACCTACAGAAGCAAGTGCGTGGTAAGAAATAATAAAATGAAGGACTGATCAGAAATTTTTAGAGAGACACTCTTGATATTTTATTTTGGACTACCAACTGCTGGGCGAATTCACATACCACCGACAATGCTACCGCGTTTCCTATGTTTGCTGCTATCGCGATAAAGTAATTTTTAATAAGGAGAAGCACATTTCTTTTAGAACATTGGTTTAGCTTGATGTGAACTCAACCGAGCTAAATTTATAATATTGGCCTATTCTACCGAGGTTCACTCAATAACACCGACACGGTTCCTATGGCGAAGACATTTGGCGAACACTTCACGTTATTTGGCTAACACTACTCTTTGGACTTCGGCGTCAACTTCGCTGACGTTCTCGCCGCTCCAATAAAAATATCTGCGAAAAAGGAACGATTTTAGCGTTAAGGCTGAATATAAAAACGAAAAAACATCGTATTTGCGGAATCAACCGTCTTATACGGCGGTAACCTGGCAAGGGCACATAATTTCAGTTCCCCCGGTGGAAAGGGTTAAGAGCAGCCAGTAAATCGTTTCGCATTGCCAGTTTGCCAAAAAGGGCAAATGTTCGAACCCCGGTCAAGTGGGCCGAGGCCCAAGGTAGGGCGGCGTATGGTGACCGATTGTGCGATGGACCTATGGCGGCGCCTCTCGCCATGTACCCCTTTAGACCTTGGTCGCGTGGTTCGGCGCTATTCGACCTCGTCGTCCATCGCAGCTTCAAGGTCAGAACTAGACGCCGGGGCCGGATTCGCTGCAGCGCGCGATTTTCGCTCGAAGATTCGACTCATCCATCCGGCGCAGAGAGAGAAACGCTGGCGGCAAACGACGATCGAAAGTGTCAAACGTCGGTCAGATTCCTGGCGGGCAAAATTCATCCGCCCCAACCGACCGGTTTCAATCGCCGACAACCTACCGACGCGCGTGGAAAATGGAAAGAATACTCGAATAAGAACCCCAACATTCTTGACTTTAGTGCCGACAATGATGTGCATGTTCTGGGGGTGCTGTGCGCAGCACTAAACCAACATGTTTACAATAATTTGGTTCAGTGATGGATATGTGTTGGATCTTTAACTTTGCAAGGCAGAGGGCACACTTTGTAGGTGTAAGCAAAGCAGAATGTTTAATGTCCAGTTATTCACTGAAGAACCACAGAGATCTGTAAAATAGTAAAGACATGTAGCGTTTGATGTTGAATCTTTATTAATTTTTTGGGAAGGGCAGGTTGGAGATGAAATGTTAAACACATCCCAACAGTATAATACAGCGTTGTATATTTATGCAAAGCAACCTTTGGCGAGCCGCTCTGCCAAGGCTCGAAGGGTCTGAAAACCAGTTTGGCTCTGCCATTTGTGAATACATGTTAAGCAGGCCAAAGTATAAAGGCTGTACTTCCTTTGAGGGCAGGTATGCACCACCCACACCTCCTCACACTTATATTACTGACTGCATTAAATCATGTTTGGTGGCGCAAAAAAGTGTTTGAAATGATAACTGACTGAATAAAAGAAATTCCTGTGGTATAATAAGCTGCAATACTTGCTATAATTTTATTTGAACATTGTGGCGCTTGGCCAAAGTGCTTCAGTTGCAACGGATTATTGTGAAGAACAAAAGTAGATATAATCGTGAGTTGGTCTACTATGAATCATAGAGAGCGAGTTTTCACTGGTTGCCCATACAAGACACATAAGCGGGAATGACGTATTTGATGTTGATGTAGGCGTTTGGTCCGCCCATCTTCTCAAGCGTATGGAGCACCTTCTCAGTGGCGTCTTCAAGAGTCTGCGTCGTCCATCGCTCGCTGCCCTTGACGCCGCCTTCTCTTTTCGCTCCTAACCCACTAGCACCACCATGGCCTGGAGCCTTTTGTTCGACTCTTCCTGCAAACTGGTTGGCTTGTGCATGTGCATTAAATTGTTGTGATAATACCCGCGTCGCGTGCATCTAAAGATAGATATCGCGGCACGTCGACGATCTGTCAAGGTAGTTTGTGCCGATGCAAAGAACAGTTCGTCGACAACGTACCTCCCCCTTCATTGAATAATCGCCTACGGACAGCGTAAACCAACATACAGTCCTATGACCAATAAGTTAATTTCAAGTGCGGCATATTACACGAGGGGTCTATTATCCACACTCTGCGTTCAACTGCTGCAATCAGCGCAGCAATTTATAAGTTGACTGAGATTTATAAGATTTATAAGATTTATACTCTATGAAAAAATCAAGCGCATGATAACTTGTAAAGGACTTTAAAGTGTAACGGATTCCATCGTCCACTCTTATGAGCGTGGACATTTCGAGTGCGGTAGCTTGCTACATAACGACGCTGGATGCAGTTCAGTTGCAAAGAGAGGTTCCTTATCCAAACGCGGTCAACAAAAGCTTATAGCAACTAATCGCAAAATCATGAACTCAAGGTGATTAATGGATAATCTACGAAGACAAGATAAAATGTAGGAAGATCTTGTTTACTTAAGGGGGATAGCAGCTGACGATAATATGGAATGAGTGCAGGGCCGCACATCGGCACTCGGGCGAGTTTCTCGAGGATGCCGAGTAAGGCACGACGCTTTGTCGGTTCATCAATTGCCAACGCCAGTCGTAATGGACCTGCAATCAGGCGTTTAGGATCATAGTGTGATGTACGATTTGTGAACGAGTGGCATTTGAGGTGGCAAACATGTTTGCAAATCGGGTCTCGTTGAGTTGTCGATGAGCCTATTTCTCAAAACTGTTGTAAACTACTTTTGCGCCCGAATATTTACTCAGTTATTGGCTGTAGTACGAAGGTACATATCACTTCCTTTCCCCCTTTTAAATGGACACTTTCTCATTCATGAAAGACGATTGCAAAACCAACGCGGACATTATACATATTAATCTGATTTGGAAAATATTCTCTTTGATATAAAAATATATCGATTATAAAGTGGAAAAGGCATATATTTCGCTCAAAACGGGACACTATGAAAATCGAATTCAACACAATTATTCACATACTATTAATGCAAAAATGATACGATTTAGCACTAATCGGGTCATGCAGGATTTATTCCGATGCGATAGACAGAATTTTATCCTCAGGTGAGGATTTCGAACGTTTCGACAGGTTTTCCGAAGTGAAAAGTGTGAGTTAAACTTGATTTGAAATATGTCAAATCTGGATCCGTATTTACAACCGTCAAAATAGTTGATCAATTACAATATTAAAGTCCATTTAAAGCAGAGCAACAAATTGAATATGCTCAAAAGGGGCCTTATCTTATGTTACTGATTTCGACATCGGTGAATCCGGCCCCTGATATAGAAAGTGTTCAGTTGAGGTGAAAATGGCTAAACTGACCAATCAAAAAGGGCAAATTGCTAAGAATTTTGATTGCATCAGTGCAGTTGTCCAATAAATCGTTGACTCCTTTTTCGGCGATAAATTGATAGGGAGAGCGCGTAACGGAGAGCCCTTCGAAAAACCGTGGCAAATAAAAGTCATAGTCTAAAGACTCGATCGGTTGCGTCCATTGCAGTTGCCAGCCGCGTGAGATGTGATCGAGACGGACGGGGAGGTTACCTCCGTCGTACATCTGATAGAATATGTTCGTTCTTGCTGGAGGCTGAAAAGTGGTGAATAAGCGATACAGTAATAGGTTCCTATTTTGTCACCATCCTGTTCGACGCTCGAGTTGCGTTATTGAGAAAGATGCGGCGACTTTATGAATATGACTGTACCTAATGGAAGTGTGGGAAAGGTATTTTGAGTATCAAAAATAACGTCACCCTACGACGTAAAGTTCGTGTATACAATGGTATCACTACCGATACTGCTGAGCAGAAAGATATGACAACTGCAGTTTATAATTTGAACGCTTTTCATAATCTCTGAGGTTTTTATGAAACTGCGCAGATGGGTAAAAGAACGATGGTCTCCCCAAAATCTAACTCAGATACATGATGAGATTCAATTTGATCGACAAGTTCATTACGTTGAGCCTTCAACGCCAACGTACATGTGATAGAGAATTATTCAAGACCAACGATTCATATGAGTTTGACAGCCTACTTTTAAATTCTTGCCAGAGAAATCTACGATTTTGGTACATCAGTGACCGTACATAAAATCACACCAAGATGATCACGTTACTTAACAATCGCCACATAATTTGAATTTGAAAAAAGTCAAAGCAAGATTACGGTATGTTCAACGCTTCGTGACCAGTTCGCGAGATTCTTATCCTCTAAAAAAGTGCTTTTGATTGACTGTACCTTTCTCTCCGCTTCCTTGTGTGGCAATGGCTTGGCAACCGTATTCTTCTGTAGCGTTTGGGCACTGAATGCGGGAACCAGTCTAGTCCGTTCAGAAGTGGGCTTGAAGGTGATAATGCTGCGTTTATTATCTTTGATGATATCTCTTGAGCCGACCACAACTGGCTTTCGGGGTTTGGCAAACATGTCGATATAATTATAAATGTTTCCTCGTGCTTAAATCATGTTAACTTGAGAGCTGAGAAGAATTATCTGACAAAAATGTCTTTCGCGAAATATTTTACTAACTTGAACATGTGTGCATCATTTCAAAAATTTTAACATCGCTATAAATATTAGCATCAGTGCTCTGCTATAGATACGAGTACTGATGATAATATTGAAATCACTTAAGGAAACTGGCACTTACACTTGTATTAACATTTTCATACTGACGCATATTTACTGAATGAAACCTATTTCAAAAAGCTCTATACGTTACATTTCGACAAGTACAATAGTTAGAATTCATTACTCTTTCCGCAATTGTAAATGTAGAAGCATTTTTCAAAAAACTTCCTAAGAAGACGATTAAGTCAAAAAAGCCTGCATATAATTGAAATTTTCGCTGTATAATTGATTCTATTGACTTGCCGGGAAGGTATTTTCGATGAAATTAAAGTTTTCTCGAGATCACTTCCTATGATACCAAAGCCCAAAGCGCACAGCGGCCGGACAGCGGCCGAGTGCAGTAAAGGCAGTGCCACGGTAAAGTTGAAGCATCAGTGCGCTAATGTGCGTAATGGATTGGATTAATGATGCGTGATCGACCACCGTGTTAAGTGCCGGAAGCGGCGGCAAGTAAGCAGAGTTGGGCAGACAAGTTTTAATGGCTCCGACGCCGTCAACGGCCTTTATCAACAGCGAATAGTGTACAAACATTCTACTTTTCACCAGCAACGTTTCACATTCCTTTGTCGAACACCGGAAAGCATCTTGACATTGTTCTGTTAAAGCAATTCTTTTAAAATATTGAAGGAAGATTTTCTGAGACAGAGGCGCACAACGGTCACAAATGAAGGCAAAGATGACGGTCGCAACCATTTGTTGGTGCATTGGCACTAACCGGCGTAACAAAAAGTATTTGCAATAGCTGTCAATGAGCAACCGTCAATGTCAATTGCAGCGGCTGAATCGCTTCTTTCATTGCAATCACTTTCACCCCACTTCATCGGTAGATTAAATCCGCGAAAAACGTCAGGGATATACAAATTTAGTGACAGAGCCAACCGGGAAGAAGTCAAAACCACTTCGCATAAGAAAGGATTGCGATAGTGAAAAAACTACAGTAAAACACGCATTTGTGCATATTGTAAGCAACGGAAACATAAATTTTCGTCGCAGTTCTTCCAATTCAGATTCATCTTTCCACATGAGAATGGCCTGAATTATCCATGAACAGCCTGGCCGATTCATAATTTACAGGTAGATTGTCCAATAAGCGATGTTGAAAAGTCCGAAGGCGATAGGAATTACAATCCTCGCGATAATGTCAATGCGCTCCGCTCGTCCCCTGGTGGAAAGTGCGTAGCACCACTTGACCAGTTCAACCCGTCGACGATTGGTCAATCGAAGGAGCTCTGATGCGTCTTCGACTGTCCAATCGGGCTCAGGACTTTGCATCACATCTCCACTTTGCATCGTCACTCGACAGGTGTACGGGTTCACTTGTATTTCATCCTCGTTTGAGTAGACGTTCAAGGTGCGATTGTTTCGACGCCGAAGTAGCGCCTGAAGGGCAAGAAGAAAATGTGGAAAGTTTGTTGATATTGCGCTAATAATGCGCTTTAAGTTTGCGTACAGAGGTTTTAATAGAAAGCCTTCATTTTGGGTCGTTTGGCAGGAGGCAAGAAAATGGGACCTGCCAACTGACGATGCGGTGTGGTTCCACTTTAGTAGAACATATTTGAAGCATTCATGATTACTGAACGAGTCAGGAAAGGGGCTCCTTCCGAGAATATGGTAATGCAAAACAAGCTGATGGTTATATCCATGATTTTCGTGTTACAGTTGAATCTGCCGGCAAAGTTCGAAAATGCCGCTTGCCACGCGCTACCATATTTGCATATTATAAATTTTATACCGGTAAATGGGGGATCGGTCAGGCTTGACCGCTCAGTTACTGTTATGATCGACACCGCTATAAAAGACTTTTACTGTACTTGAGTATGCAAAATTCGAAAAGAACAGCTGCCCTTCTATTCTCTGAACACGCGCCCCGACTATCGGAAGATGGGACACGGAACCCCAATACACTCACGTGAAGAGCGTAATGTTACCGCGCAGCGCTACTCTAGACGAAATTGAATTACGCCTCTATCCCACAGCTTCTCTTTGGCTAACGGCCATTTGGGGGCATTGCTTCTTATCTTATTAACGTTTAGACTTACTGAGCGCTGTCTTAGCCACCAGAAATAACCCTGATGTTTTACGTTTCCGTCTGTTCAAAAACTGCACACTTATGGAGATTTTGACTTAAAGACTGCCAAGAGTCTCAAAAGCCCCCACTCGAAAAATATAACGTGTTTTAGGGGCGGTGTTGAAGCGCGTCCAACGGAATTCTTTTCCAAAAAGTATGCTCAAAAATCTTATATTTCGTCCCTCAATAAGCAACTAAGGGTTTAAATACGTAACCATGCAGAAGCGAAGCACTAATGACAAAAGTGATACTGCTAAAAATAAAATATTCTTAAAAAGCCCTACCAGTCGGTCAGGACTTCTTGTCGGCACTGAAGCAGGCGAACCGATCGAATGCGGCGACCTGACGTCGAAATCGTCGAGTTTCTTGAACTGTTTTGATAAAGCTAAAATGTGCGCCGCCTCGCTCTCGAGCACGCAACTCTGCAGGCGTCCCCGATTCACAGTCGCCCTCTTCATTTGTCTGCAATGGAACACATGTCGTTGCTAATTTTATTTGTTCTTTAAGGTACTGCAAGTTATAGCACAAAGATTAAATGTGTTGTGATGTGCAGAAATTAGTTATATTCTCGGCCACAATTGTCAGCATTAAGTGACAGTAATTCGTCGGAGTAATAAAACGCACACATGCTGAACAAATGCTCCCAAATGAAAACTGCTCACATTGTGTTCCATACTACCTACCTCAAATATGCCCGCATTCACACTCACTACTACCCAATTCAAAAAATGATATTGCGGTGATAATTAGTCGCGATACAAACACAGTTGAAATCGTAAATCAAACCCAAATTTGAATATAATCGTTTCGGCGTATTAGTCTGCCAATTAACTTAAAGCAGTTTAGCGTGATACCGCACGGCTAAAAGTAATATGTACCGTCTTTCTTCACGAATACCCGTATAGTTGACGACCGCATATTCGATGAGTGAGGCGAAAATAAACACTGAAATTTTTCATTCGTCCGGTTGAACAATTAGTTTTCTGCTCGCTTACCAACGCAGGCTCCAATCCTACAAACAACCTTGTCAATTTTAAAACAAGTGAAGCATAAAAATCGGTACTTACCAGACGTCGATTGCTTTGGTGTAGGAGACAGGTGGAAGATTTGAGTTAACTGCTGAAATTGAGAACCAGTCAGTGCACACTAATTTGCGCGTTTTATAACATGAAAAAGTGAAAGGGTGAATTATTTCCCAATTCGGTGTTGCGGATGTATGTCTACGTTTACCATCTCTTCGATCGTCACAGGTTTCAGTGTCATCGGGCTTCAGCAGGTTCGCCCAATAGGTATCATTTGGGCCTTTGCAATTGAGCGAAAATCAAAACAAAGGCGGACGGAGATATTGAGCTATCAGAGACCCAAAATGGTAAGAGCAATCTCTTTGCATAGAAATCAGTTGACGGCTCCCATAGTTTTCAGCTTCTGTCTCTGCCCCTGTTTCTCAAAGTCCTATCATCAACACATTCACCGCTTTCTCAGATTTCTAGCACTCCGAGCCTTCTTACTACGATCCCTTAACCATTTGTTCAACAAAGATTCATCATAATGTACCATGTGATTGAGTAATCATCGTCAATAGGGTGACGATCGCTAGCGGTACGCGTGCCGCCGTTGACTTCCAATCGATCCAATAAGACACCCACGATACAGCGACCAGCATACTCGATGGAACATACAGCTGCAGCAGGAAGAAGGAGAACACGCGCTGAAGGTGGATCTCGACGCGAAGGCAGCTATAGCTCCCTAAAAACATTCTTGAATAACATCTCGGACTCATTAAATGAAAGAACTTCCTAAACTAATACTTTTGATCGTAAAAATCCTCTTGTGAGTATGCTGTAAATATGAGACAACAGCATTAAATGGGACAGATTTAAATATTTCAGAGAATTACACTAAACAGGAGTGTATTTTGGCCGCCTTAGAGTGATAAAATGCTGCCAACCGATATTTTTTAGAGCCCCAAGCTGATGCCCGATCATATGAGCTTCACAACAATAACGCGTGCGTGAGGCAAAGTTTAGGCCCTAATAAAATTTCATTGTGCTGTAATACACACGATATTTACCTGTAGCTGTAACGCTGTCGCACGTGGAGTTGATGAAGGCAAGAATTTCGAAATTTGGTAGAATGCCATTGGCGCCTTCGTGATCGGTGATGGGGCTGCGATCCCAGACGTAAATTATGTCCGTCGTGGTGTAGGCATCTGCAACGATAGGCTCTCACGATGACAACTGTCCAATCGCTGCGCATCTCTACACTTCATTCATGCCGTTATAGTTAATAATGCGCCGCATTTGCGCTCAAGTTCATTCATTATACTAACAACACAAATGATTACTTACAGCTTGCGAAGTCAATTAGACACAACTGCATGTCCATCGGATAACGAAGAAGGTCGATCTGGCAGGCAAGCGTCAACGTGAGCCTGAAGCAAAACTTAGCATACTGTAGTCAATTGAACGCTCGTCATGCAATCAATTATATTTGATCAATTGGTTTGTCTATAACTTGTGTCATTGCCATTTTACTCGGTCAACACCTATGTCAATGGGCGGTGTTTGAAGATCTTGACTTTGATTTTTCAGAATATGAATACAACGTGGGAATGTGAATACTGTGGCATTATTGTTATTATGGCATATTGTTTGGCGTTTCTTATTTAAAGTTGAATTGGTTTATGACAAGGACAATAATGAGCACGCGCCGCACGCGTGAGTACACAAATTTAGATATAAAATTTGAAAGGGCTTGTATCAAATTGAAAGCAGTTACTTAAAGAGCTACCAACCTCCTATTATAGATGACCTTGCCATCTGACTGAATGCGGATGAATTTATTTTCCTGATCCAGCCAGTGGTACCATCCGTTGCGCTCGTTCTGGAAGAAAGTATCCGGAATCCAGATACGTTGATCCCGGGCCAGCGTGATAACGTCAAAACTGCGAAACTCCGTGCGATCCGAGAACCTGAAGAGTTTTGCTTATTTGTGCAGCATGAATTCGACTATACCAATGCAAAGAAGATCGAAAACGAGATGTACACTGCGAAAAAGCAAAGAAAACGACTTTTTTGAACTGAAGTTTGCAGAATACTATATTGAACGACTCTTAATAAATTTGAGAATGAATATATGATGAATATACAACATGGAACTTTAAGAGAAAGTCTGACTTTAGTCGGTCGTCGAACCATTCCTGCTGGAAGCGAAACTGAGCGACGTAATCCATGTTCTTTTCGCTGATGGCGCTTATTGATCGTATATGCATGCTTGTTAGAACCCTCACCGGTCCAGCTGCAAAGCCACTGGGTATGTTAAAGCTTGCGTCATAAATGTTGATTGAGTAAAAACTCTTGTTTAAGCTCCTGGTTTTAACAAATCGTCAGGATTCAAGAGTCCTGACGTTCTGAATGCTCTTTGCTACAGAGCTTCGCTACTTTGATGCAGAATTCCAGCGAAAATACAATTTGGCTTAAAGTACGCAGTGGAAACGGCAGTTTCGAAATTAGCGCGGTTATTTTGTTCAGTCTTTGATTTGAACACGTCATAGCTTTAGGGCTGAACGGGATGAGCAAATTCTGAGCTAAACTGAAATGCAATATACATTCTTGGATATTTTAGGCATGCTTATCGAGAATATTTATATATAAAATTTCAAATTTTTCACGTGATTAACCTGCACATTAGCCATTTTACAATTTCTACCGCGATGACCTTGACTGTACAAATATGAAGTCAAAATTTAAGTGAATGCAAATATTTTGTCCAAAATGTTTTTGTCTTGAAGTTGCTTTTAAATGCAGTGCAGACTATTAATTTCACCCACAAATGTACCTTCTTCCAAGCCGGGAATTTTGCCGCTCGGTTGTACAGTAGCGTCGTAGTTTTTGAGCAGTTCACAAACGATGGCTTGCTCCTTCCAGGCCCGGTAATTGGTTGTCC
>NIUQ01003770.1:0-16121 GCA_002796945.1 Plectus sambesii
CTTCATCAAATCCTCATTCGTAATTTATTCGACCCGCAAGTGTGCGACGTTGAATCAACGAACGGCCTCAAGACTGGCTTAGAGCAACAGTTTATAAACGTGGTGACGAACACGACGGTCTTCCAGCTGGCATACCAGTATCTGCAAGCTCACGGTAGGCCATCATTATTGGCTACTTTGCAAAAAATTAAAAAACTTTGATTTCAGGCGCGGCCGGCAGCGACAAGCCTGCCTTTATGCAAACGCTCTTTAACCTCTGGTTCGGCACTTACTCGCGCTGCAATCCGAAAATTGGTAGCTCGGGTAAGTCTGAATGGAATAGTGCCAACTGACAATGGGGCTACTTCTGTTCAGAACAGCAATACCCTACATTAAATCACCTTATCATAAAGTTATCGTTAAAAGAACTCGCAGTCCAAGGAACAATTGTTTTCTTCACTGCTAAAGGGTGAAGAAACAGGATCATTAATGGACAATGTTGAGGCGAAAAGGGATCATAAACATATCAATAGTACATGATATTAAAACGAATAACTGAATACCTTAACAAAGTTGGAGACCAATAGGAGGGCTCGACCGAATAAATCTGAATATGCCCAGTCCACAGCAGTGATCAATTTTGAGCATATTTAAAGAGTTAAGGTGCTGAACCTTGACGTCTTTCAGGTTGGGAGCACGTGTACAGCGGAGAATGGAAAGGGGACACAATCGACGGGCAGCATAACTGGGTTCGGTTTTACTTGCTAGAACAGGCCGGCGATATGAACTACTATGGCTACTATTCCCACGATGGGGTAACGTCAAGTTACGCAAACTAAAGTATACTATTTCTATATATTTAGGATTTGACGGGTACATTCCAGTACAAGTGGAAGACTTACTTGAAGGAGGAAGGAGGTTTCCTGATCGGTACAAGTCCCGAGTTTGACTTTTCACTGTTCACGGTGTGCGTACTGACGGCGAGTGGGTCGAACGCTTGCAAGTTTTCCATCGACGGCTATCCTCTGGCAGTAACATCGTACAAGCAAGCCTGTGCAGTCGGTCAATGTCTGTCCACATCGTACCCTACCAACTGAAGGAAATGGCAGAGTTCACTGGCGAACTGATTTTGCGAATAATTAATAACTTGTACAGATTGTATACTATTCACTCTTGTAATGCGTGAATACATATGAAAATACTTTCCTGCCTACAGCTCTATTGGGCTACAGGGCATTCGCTTGTTGAACACGCATATCCAATTGTAGTAAAGCCTACACCTCAGCTAAAAATTAAGCTGCAAACATTCATAAAAATGATTAAACACGAAAAACTCATTGTTTACTCGTAAAATTTTTGCTGCCAAAAAGCTGAGCGTGTGACAATAATGACGAGAACCAAACAAACCTGTTCTTGACAGTTCCCGCCTTCTGTCTTTCTCGGCAACGCGAACCACACACATTTGCAGAACTCGATTTAGATTGCCTTACCAAGAAGTGTCTACCACTGAAGCGTGTATATAAGGAAAACTTTAGAAAGATGTCACAACAATGTGAAATCTCATTCATTTTTGCGATAAGCATTCAAAGCTTACCTTACTATTCAATCACTTTTAACAATGGCCCTTGTTTTCCCGCCAAACTCTCCAATGAAATCTGTGGAATTTTTTGGAACGAAAAATGATGAAGACGGTCAAGAGTTTTCCAGATCTACCCTTTCGATCACCTACACGTCTGATGGACGGAAACTGTTAAACAGTGTTCTACTGAAGGCAGACGAGCCCGATCAACTGTGGAAGGAACTTCTCCAGAGAAAGTTAACCTACCAACTATTCACATCTCCTTGTGATCAAGATGCTACTGATCGAAGAAATCGGCTATAATTCTACCTTTATGAATATTATCAATGTGAAGAATCTCCTCTTTACGAATGATATGAATCTCATGTCGTGTGATACTGTAAACATGTATGCTGCAAAGGGCATCGTTTATGTGAATAAATAGTTATTGTCCTACACAATTTGACATTTTACACAAAGAGCAATACCCAGCCGAAACTAATGACATGAAAATATTCCTGCTGGGTCATTCGGAAAACAAATTTATACCGGCATTTTTCTTCAAACATTAGCGGAATATCTAGTGCAGAAACGAACTCATTGTTGCAGAAACAAACGCGATTCCCTCCTGATTAACTACAACTCCATTATCCCACCAAATCACCCATATTCAAACCTACTATTGTTTATCAAACTGCTGCGGAACTTTCAATGCAAAATAATGATTTTTTTCCAGCAGTCTGTTACATAACTCACTAAAAATATAGAACTGCGATATTGAGAGCGCCGTGATTACCTTTTCAATCATTTTCAGCAGCCTACGTATTCATCACGCTTGAAAATCTATTTTCTGCTGTTTAGTAGTTGCATTAGTTTATTGTAGAAAATTCAAAACTGACTCGGCAGTATTCATTGCAAAAACTTAAACTGACAAAATCTGAACAAAGACACCGTGCATATTCTTCTTATATTGCTTGTGACCGCTTCAAACTAATTGTTACTGTGAGTTCGTCAGCTTCGCAGATTTCATGAAAGAAATCAATCCGAACTAGTAAAGCTATCCAAATGTTCGCAGATATATGTCCTATTCTGTATTGTCTGATATTGAATGAATGCTCGTTACTATCTTACTAAAAGTACTCTTTACTCACATGTTGTTAGTTACTGTCGCATTTTAATTCATTGATGAATAAACTTGAGTGGGTGGCACGGTTCGCGAGAAGTACAAAAAACCTGTTCTTGAAAGTGCCCGCGTGCTGACTTTCCAGGCAACACGCATTAACTGCATTTACAGAACTAAATATCGAATGCCTTACCTAGAAGTGTCCCCCACAGCTCAGAGCAAATATAAAGACTATAGCAAAGACTTTACAGCAAGGTGAAACCTCCTCCATTCGTGCAACAAGCATTCATTGGTACCTTCAAAGCTTACCTTGCTATTCAATCGCTTATCACAATGGCCATTGTTTTTCCCCCGAATTCTCCGTTTATATCTCCGGAATTTTCTGGGAAGAAAGACGACGAAAATGGCCGAGAATTTTCCAAGCCTACCACTTCAATTACCTATACGTCCGAAGGACGGAAATTGCTGAACGGTGTCATATTGAAGGCAGACGAGCCCGAGCAACTGTGGAAGGAAACTGTGGAGCGAAAATTAACTATTCAGGCTTTCGTGCCTCCTTGTGAGCAAGATGATACTGATCGACAAAATCAATCATAATTTTATGTTTGCAGCTGGTAAAGTTAAACAGAATCTCATTTAACGATTGATATGAATCTCCTGTTATGTGAACTGTAGATAAGTATGTCGTAAAGTTCATCGTGTTGGAAAATAAATTTTTGTTGCATAATTCCGGTGTGCTGCACAACCACTGACTCGTTTCAACTGTTATTACATTTGTTGCGTCAATACAATTAAAACAATGATAACATCATTTGCCTTCTCGAAAGTATCAATAATCCAGTTTTATGCCCTAGTCTTGCAACGGACTGCCGAGAACAAATACGGGGACGTTTGCAGAAAAACTTCTCGACTGTCAAGAATGATAGAAATCACTCCTAGATCTGTGGCCTCTATTAAAGAAATATTGGCGCCAGTAATAAAACAATCGTTTAATTATTTGCGACAGTCTTTCTTAGCTGCCTTACTCTTTCTTATACGATTAACTCTAACTCAGCAAAAGTAATTATAATAACATATTAACACTTTTAACATATCAGAAAAACATTTGAAGAATTTAAACTTCTTTCGACCGATCAACAAACAATTTCGAGGCCACATTTTCAGCGGTACTGAATTCATGTGCGCATCAGCATGAAATTGCTACTAATCAGGCTCACTGAAACCGTTTGAACTATTTTTCCGATCGGCTTTCATCACTTCTTGCACGATTGTCTTTGATAATTATTTGCGAAAGTCAGCGATTCGAGAATAAACGATGGTCAGAGATGAGGACAAATTTGTGTTCAGCTGTGAACTGCTCATTGTGTGAAATGTCATATTGTGTAGGACAGTAATCATTTATTCACATAAAGGATGCCGTTTGCAGCTTTCATATAGACAGTATCACACGACATGAGATTCATATCATTCGTAAAGAGGAGATTCTTCACATTGATAATATTCATTTGGGTAGAATTATAGCCGATTTCTTCGATCCGTAGCATCTTGGTCGCAAAGAGATTTGAATAGTTGGTAGGTTAACTTTCTCTGGAGAAGTTCCTTCCACAGTTGATCGGGCTCGTCTGCCTTCAGTAGAACACTGTTCAACAGTTTCCGTCCGTCTGACGTATAAGTGATCGAAGGTGTAGGTCTGGAAAACTCTTGACCGTCTTCATCATTTTTCGTTCCAAAAAATTCCACAGATTTCATCGGAGAATTCGGTGGGAAAACAAAGGCCATTGTAAATAGTGATTGAATAGCAAGGTAAGCTTTGAATGCTTATCGCACAAATGAATGGGATATTACATTGTTGGGACATCTTTCTAAAGTCTTCGCTATA
Organism: Plectus sambesii; assembly: GCA_002796945.1. Taxonomy (NCBI): domain Eukaryota; kingdom Metazoa; phylum Nematoda; class Chromadorea; order Plectida; family Plectidae; genus Plectus; species Plectus sambesii. Next base: position 4,540 of record NIUQ01003770.1, read on the forward strand.
TACACTCTTCAGTGGTAGACACTTTTTGGTAAGGTAATTTAAATCTAGTTCTGCAAATGTGTATGGTTCGCGTTGCCGAGAAAGATAGAAGGCGGAAACTGCCAAGAACATGCTATTATGGTTCTCGTAAACCAAACAATTCACTCGACTCCAGTAATAGATGATCACGTGGGTGTAAGATTATTTATAGTTACGAAGACTTACTATTTTGCAGAGTAGTAGTAAAAAGTCCCTCAATGATGAGCGGTTCTAAGAAGTACTTTTTTCAGCGATCGTAAACTCTATAGTACTATTTCTAATTTATTTGTTTCTCGACTTCTGCCAAGCTCTTGACGTCATATAAATGAGTACTGTGCAGCTGAACCGGGCAATATTAGAAAAGAATTCAAGGTCTTAGTTTAGATTCAATCGATATCTGTTAAGGGAGCCACATTTTCGGTTCTGAGGCAGATATCGCAGGACTGTTTGAATAATAATGCCGTTTGGATGTTGGTTTTGGAAAGATCCTCTAGAAATACTCTCATGTTACCAGTTTCAGCTGTGCATTTTTGGTGTAAAACGTCAAACTGAATAGGATAATAGTTAGTTATTTTCATACATGATACTCTTAGCAACATATCTACAGTTCACACAACATGAGATTCTTCACAATTCTAGTATTCATGTAGGCGAGATCAGGAATTAATTATTTGATCAAATATATATCCTTCACTAGGAGTCGTGAAAGGCTGAAGAGTTAACTTCCACTCGAGAAGTTCTTTTGACAGTTGTTCGAGTTCATCGGCTTCAACAAGTCACTGCTCACCCTTTCCCTAAAGTGAAGCAATTCTTTAAGAGATGGCACAAGTTTTGACCGTGCAACAGTTATGCAAAGGTTTTAGAAGCAGAACGATGACGCAATAGAGTATAAAGGAACAGCTTTGGATAAATCATTTACAAAAATTTATTATTGTCTGAAGCTAAGTGGGTGGCACGGTTCGCGAGGTCCGAATGAAACCTGTTTTTAGTTAAGTCAGCTTTCGGTTTTTCCAGACAGCGCATTAAATACATTTGCATAACTCCGTTTAGATTGTCCTACCGAGAAACACCTCCCACTGCCTCGAGTATATAATGTAAACTTTGGCAGATATTTCAGTGCAAAGCGAAATCCCATTCGTTTGTGCTATAAGGATTCAAAGCAGACCTTGCTATTCAATCACTATTCACAATGGCTCTTGTTTTCCCGCCAAACTCTCCCATTCAAGATATGGTGTTTTTCGGAGCGGCAAATGATGAAGTTGGCCAAGAACTTATCAAGTTCCAAGGCTCTTCGACCAACTTCACTACAGTTGGACGGAAGTCGCTGAGCAGTGTCCTGCTGAAGCCGATGAACCCGAGCAACTGTCAGAGAAACTTCTCGAGTGGAAGTTAACTCTTCAGCCTTATACGCTCCTCGTGAAGTACATACTATGAATCAAAGAATTTTTTCCTGATCTCGCCTACATGAATACTAGAATTGTGAAGAATCTCATCTTTTCGAATGATTTGAATTTCATGTTGTGTAAACTGTATATATGTTGCCAAGAGTATCATGTATGAAAATAAATAACTATTAACCTATTCAGTTTGACATGTCACACGAAAAGTAATACACAGCTGAAACTGGTGACAGGACAGTATTTCTGTAGGCACTATCCCAAATCAACTCCTCAACGGCATTACTTTTCAAACAGCATTGTGATATCTACTTCTGAAACGAGTATGTGGTTCCCAAAACAAAAATTGATTGAAACTGGACCTCGACGCATGGCATATTATTCTAATTTTGCCAGTTACTGCTGCAGACTACTCATTTCTATGACGTCAAGAGCTTGGCAGAAGCAGAGAAACTAAATAAATTAGAAATATTATTACTGCCTTTACGTTCGCTGGAATAAAGTCTTCCTTAGAATCTTTCAACATTGATTGGCTGTTTATTACTACATTACCAAAAAACACGTCCTCGTTACTATAAATAATCTAACACACGTGATCATTTATAACTGGAGTAAAGAACACATGCAACCAAGAATGTGCAACTCCGCGCCGTTGAAAATTGGCAAAGTTTGGATAGAAAATAATGTTCTTGCATTTTGTTTTGCATGATTTCTATATGAGAAGAAAGAGGAATTTTTGCTCTAAAAATGTGTGTTTTTGTCTTCGGAGTCTAGTCCTTGAAAAACACCCGTTCGACGGTCTTTGGTTCGTCGCGGCGAAAGCCTTGCCCGGCCGTCCAAAAATCGTGGCAAATATTTGTCTTATGGATTATCTTTGCCACCGCGAACAAAAATTGGCTGTTCGACTACACCAGCGTCCACTAAACTGAGGATCAAATGACGCCATCTTTGCTCGCTATTGCATGTGATTGCGTTGACTGTATTGCCGCACGGTGCAGCAGTAGTCACAATCTCGAAATTCCTCAAACTTCAGGTTTTTCAGCAATAAAATCAAAACTAAAAAATATGTTTACTATAGCGTTAAATTCCTAACGAAGCGGTCTATTAATGTACGAAGTCCGATTTTGGATCTAAGCTTACATCGAAAAGCAAAAAGATAAAATCGAAAGCACCATAGTAAACAAACTTCGGAGATTACTTGGCAAAAAAGTAACTTACAAAAAATATTGTAGCTATCAAAATAAAGAGCTTAATAAGCTGTATTAATGTATGAAGCCTGATTTTTAATTTAATTGGGAGCGAAAAAGCACAAGCTGAAAAACCTCGTTAACTGAGTATCTGGCAATGTGAAAGCGCTAGTACAAATCTGGTGCGCCGTGTTGCCCGTACACAATCACATGCAATAGCGAGCAAAGATTACGTCAATTGATGCTCAGTTTAGTGGACGCTGGTGTAGTCGAACAGCCAATTTTTGTTCGTGATAGCAAAGATAATCCATAAGACAAATATTTGCCACGATTTTTGGACGGTGGGGCAAGGCTGTCTCCGCGACGAACCAAAGACCGTCGAACGCGTGTTTTTCAAGGAGCTCGTGTTCGCCAACGACTAGACTCTAAAGACAAAAATACACATTTTTAGAGCAAAAATTCCTCTTCTTCTCATATAGAAATCATGCAAAACAAAATGCAAGAACATTATTTTCTATCCAAACTTTGCCAATTTTCAACGGCGCGGAGTTGCACATTCTTGGTTGCATGTGTTCTTGCTGGAGTCCAGTGAATAGTTTGGTTCACAAGAAATACATGAAACCTGTTCTTGACAGTTCCCGTCTTCTGTCTTTCTCGGCAACGCGAACCACACACATTTACAGAACTCGATTTTGATTGCCTTACCAAGAAGTGTCTACCACTGAAGAGTGTATATAACGAAGACTTTAGAAAGATGTCACAACAAAGTGAAATCTCATTCATTTGTGCGATAAGCATTCAAAGCTTACCTTACTATTCAATCACTTTTAACAATGGCCCTTGTTTTCCCGCCAAACTCTCCAATGAAATCTGTGGAATTTTTTGGAACGAAAAATGACGAAGACGGTCAAGAGTTTTCCAGATCTACCCTTTCGATCACCTACACGTCTGATGGACGGAAACTGTTNCCCTTGTTTTCCCGCCAAACTCTCCAATGAAATCTGTGGAATTTTTTGGAACGAAAAATGACGAAGACGGTCAAGAGTTTTCCAGATCTACCCTTTCGATCACCTACACGTCTGATGGACGGAAACTGTTGAACAGTGTTCTACTGAAAGCAGACGAGCCCGATCAACTGTGGAAGGAACTTCTCCAGAGAAAGTTAACCTACCAACTCTTCACATCTCCTTGCGATCAAGATGCTACTGATCGAAGAGCTCGGTCATAATTGAACCTTAATGAATATTATCAATGTGAAGAATCTCCTCTTTACGAATGATATTGATCTCATGTTGTGTGATACTGTATATATGTAAGCTGCAAAGAGCATCCTTTATGTGAATAAATGATTACTGTCCTACACAATATGACATTTCACACAATGAGCAGTTCATAGCGGAAAACAAATTTGTCCTCATCTCTGACCATCGTTTATTCTCGAATCGCTGACTTTCGCAAATAATTATCAAAGACAATCGTGCAAGAAGTGATGAAAGCCGATCGGAAAAATATTCCAAACGGTTCCAGTGATCCTGATTTGTAACAATTTCATGGTGATGCGCACATGAATGCACTAAATTTGAAAATTTGATCTCAAAGTTGTTTGTTGATCGATCGTGAAAAACGTGAATTCTTCAAATGTTTCTCTTATTTCCTGATATGTTAACAGTGTTTATATGTTATTATAATTACTTTTGCTGAGTTAGAGTTAATCGTATAAGAAAGAGTAAGGTAGCTAAGAAAGACTCGCAAATAATTAAACGATTGTTTTATCACTGGCGCCAATATTTCTTTAATAGAGGCCACAGATCTAGGAGTGATTTCTATCATTCTTGACAGTCGAGAAGTTTTTCTGCAAACGCCCCCGCACTCGTTCTCGGCAGTCCGTTGCAAGACTAGGGCATATAACTGGATTATTGATACTTCCAAGAAGACAAATGATGTTATCATTGTTTTAATTGTATTGGCGTAGCAAATGTTATAATAGTTGAAATGGGTCAGTGGTTGTGCAGCACACCGGAAGTCGTCAACAACAGCGATACAACTGCTAGATTTATCTTATTTCTTGTGTTCCCCCAGCAAAATGAATTACAAGACTCCCGTTAGGAGACCGTAAATATGCCATTGTAGACTTGACATTGTTTGCCTATAATAGCTTTCAAATGCGCAGAAATAGGGCCGCGGTATATTTCGCATGCAAAACGGAATTACGCAGCAAAAATTTATTTTCCAACACAATGCGGCTTGCAGTATAATTATTTACAGTTCACATAGCATGAGGTTTATACTATTCGGAAGATGAAATTCTACATATTTTAACATTCGTAAAGATAAAATTATGTCCGATTTTGTCGATCAGTCGCATCTTGCTCACAAGGAGACACGAAAGCCTGAATAGTTAATTTTTGCTCCACAACTTTCTTCCACAATTGCTCGGGATCGTCAGTACTCAATATGACACCGTTCAGCAACTTCCTTCCGTCTGACGTGTACGTGATCTCAGGGGTAGGTCTAGAAAACTCTTGACCGTCTTCATCATTTTTCGTTCCGAAAAACACCATATCTTGAATGGGAGAGTTTGGCGGGAAAACAAGAGCCATTGTGAATAGTGATTGAATAGCAAGGTCTGCTTTGAAGGCACCACTGAATGCCTATCGCACAAACGAATGGGATTTCGCTTTGCTCTGAAGTGTCTGCCAAAGTTTACATTATATACTAGAGGCAGTGGGAGGTGTTTCTCGGTAGGACAATCTAAACTGAGTTATGCAAATGTATTTAATGCGCTGCCTGGAAAAACTGAAAGCTGACTTAACTAAAAACAGGTTTCATTCGGGCCTCGCGAACCGTGCCACCCACTTAGCTTCAGTCAATAATAAATTTTTGCAAATGATTTATCCAAAGCTGTTCCTTTATACTCTATTGCGTCATCGTTCTGCATCTAAAACCTTTCCATAACTGTTGTACGGTCAAACCTTGTGCCATCTCTTAAAGAATTACTTCACTTTCGGGAAAGGGTGAGAAATCGAATAAAGGCTGGGCTATTTACGATGAGAATTCTTGCAGTGGGAACGTCTACCCTTACATTTACTCAAGCGTTCGCTGCCTACATTAAAGGGCGTTTCAAATATCGAAATATTCAGAACTTCTCCACATGACCCGGAGCATCTGTCTACGTTTTAATTTCAAAGATCGTCTCGGGATCGGGGTGCGATTCAGAGTATACCCTGCATTATCCAAGTAATGCGTGAGTCTATCGCATACGATCGGTCCGCGTGGACCTAATCGAGAACCGCACACATTGCGGCTTCGATCACGGCAAATCGAGTTGTACTGTAACCCATCGCGGTGAAGTTAGGCTAGGGCGTTAGCGACATCTTAATTAGATCGCCACTTGCCTAGAAAGCCCCGAGAACGTCATAGAAAAGCCCTAGCCTTTCCATAAACCTGATATCCACCATGTGGAAAGTATTAGAGTACAAAAGGTTATCCACGAAAGAGGCCCCTCCAACTGCGCTGAGAGCCACTGCTCGTTCTGGGGTAGCAGGAACGGTCGTTCGATTGCCAGCTGTAAGAGAACGGGCCACCACGACTGCGTCGGCCAGACTGGATCGAGCACAGGATCTGCCAGAACTTTTGGATCGTTCGCCCTACAAGGCAGAACCATGAAAAAAGCGTAAGCATAGATCTCCGACCACCTCTGAGCGAAAGCATTCACTGCTAAAGCCTCCAGGTCGGGTCGATACGTAAAGAATAGATCAGCTGGCGATTGAGCCAGGTTGCGAACAAGTTGACTGTGCACTGCATCAGTCTGTCGTCAAACGACCGGACTAATTTCGCATCGAGTTTCCACTCGCCCACCTCGCGCGCTGCCCGCGATTCGAGATCGGCGATCGTGTTTAGCGCATTTGGGAGGTGTACAGCTTGTAACGTCACTTATCGGTTTCAACATCATACCCAGATTTTTAACGCTAAGTTGTTCAACTCGCGGTTCGCGGTTCCCCCTTGCTTATTGAGGTAGGTGACCGTGGCGGAGTTGTCGCATTGGAACAGCACAAGCGTATTCCGAGCGGTTCGTAGAAAGGATTTTAGGGCGAGCAAGGCCGCTAAAAATTACCAAAAGGTAATGTACATATGCCGTTGGGCGGTTGTCCATCGACCACTTGTCGACTGATCACGCCACGCCTCAACTCATGTTAGAGGCGTCTGGCGTACTGTTCAGGGGGAAGAATCGACCGCCCATTCCACTGTCGCACTTGCGACAGGCACAACCGTAGTTCGCGATTAGCTGCCTCGTTCGGGAACACTGGGCCTACATACGAATTGAAGGTGCGCACATGGTAACCCAAACAGATGCTGTAAGTTTCGCGCAAAAGCGCGCTGGGGCGCTTCGCCTCGTAGGCTACGCGCCCCAGATATCGGTCGAGTCTACCGCACGTACGGTGTTAGCCGCCAAAAGCTGTCTGCATTGTCGTTCAATGCTATCTAGCTTTTCGTCTGGGATCGAAAGCGCTATCAACGTCGTATCGATAATCATACCCAGGTATTTGACACGTTCTATTGGCCTAATCAATTCTCGCATTTCATACAATGAATATTTTACATCAGACACTTCGTGTCCTTGTAAAATAGAGCAATGCTCGCTATTGCATATGATTGCGTTGACTGTATTGCCCGTACACAATTACATGCAATAGCGAGCAAAGATGGCGTCATTTGATCCTCAGTTTAGTGGACGCTGGTGTAGTCGAACAGCCAATTTTTGTTCGCGGTGGCAAAGATAATCCATAAGACAAATATTTGCCACGATTTTTGGACGGTGGGGCAAGGCTTTCGCCGCGACGAACCAAAGACCGTAGAACGCGTGTTTTTCAAGGAGCTCGTGTTCGCCAACGACTAGACTCTAAAGACAAAAACACACATTTGTAGAGCAAATATTCCTCTTCTTCTCATATAGAAATCATGCAAAACAAAATGCAAGAACATTATTTTCTATCCAAACTTTGCCAATTTTCAACGGCGCGGAGTTGCACATTCTTGGTTGCATGTGTTCTTGCTGGAGTCCAGTGAATAGTTTGGTTCACAAGAAATACATGAAACCTGTTCTTGACAGTTCCCGTCTTCTGTCTTTCTCGGCAACGCGAACCACACACATTTGCAGAACTCGATTTAGATTGCCTTACCAAGAAGTGTCTACCACTGAAGTGTGTATATAAGGAAAACTTTAGAAAGATGTCCCAACAAAGTAATATCCCATTCATTTGTGCGATAAGCATTCAAAGCTTACCTTGCTATTCAATCGTCTTTCACAATGGCCCTTATTTTCCCACCGAATTCGCCAATGGAATCTGTGGAATTTTTTGGAACGAAAAATGATGAAGACGGTCAAGAGTTTTCCAGATCTACCCTTTCGATCACCTACACGTCTGATGGACGGAAACTGTTAAACAGTGTTCTACTGAAGGCAGAAGAGCCCGATCAACTGTGGAAGGAACTTCTCCAGAGAAAGTTAACCTACCAACTGTTCACATCTCCTTGCGATCAAGATGCTACGGATCGAAGAGCTCGGTCATAATTGAACCTTAATGAATATTATCAATGTGAAGAATCTCATATTTACAAATGATATGAATCTCATGCTGTGTGATACTATAAATAAGCGTGTTGCTGAGAGCATCATGTTTGAAAATAAATTATTATTGCCCTATTCATTTTGACATTTCACACAATGAGCAATTCAAAGCCGAAACTAGTGCCATGACAATATTCCTGCAGGGTATTTCCGAAATCAACTCCCAAATGGCATTATTCTTGGAACAGTAGCGCAAAATTTGGTTCAGAAACGAACATGTGGTTGCAGAAACAAAAGCGATTCCTTCTCAACCAATCTCAGCTCCACTATCCCACCATATCAATTATATTTAAACATGCTATGTATCACAAACTCCCTCTAATAAGTTTTAATGCAATATAATGATTTATTGCCAGCAGTCTGTTACAAAACTCACTGAAAAATATAGAACTGTAATATTGAGAGCGCCGTGATGACCTTTTCAGTCATTTTCAGCAGCCTACATAGTCATCACGCTTGAAAATCTATTTTCTGCTGTTTTGTAGTTGCATATGTTTATATAGGTAATGTTCGAAACTGAGCCGTAGCAGTCGTTACAAAAACTTAAAACTGACTAAATCTGAGCTACCACACCGTATATATTCTTCTTCTTTTGCTTATTGTCGCTTTGAACTATTTGTTTCTACGAGCTCATGAGCTTCGCAGATTTCGAGAAACAAATCAATTAGAACTAGGATAGCTATGTAAATGTTCGCAGAAAGATGTCCTTTTCTAAAATTGTCCGACATTGAATGAATGCTCGTTACTATCTTACTAAAATTACTCTTTATTCACATGTTATCACTTAATGTGCACTTGTTAGTTCCTTGCTGGCTGGAGTTGAGTGGGTGGCACGGTTCGCGGGAACCGAAAGAGACCCGTTTTTGACGATTCCCACCTTCCGTCTTTCCAGGCAACACGCATTAACTGCATTTACAGAACTAAATATCGAATGCCTTACCTAGAAGTGTCCCCCACAGCTCAGAGCAAATATAAAGACTATAGCAAAGACTTTACAGCAAGGTGAAACCTCCTCCATTTGTGCAACAAGCATTCATTGGTACCCTCCAAGCGTACTTTGATAATCAATCGCTCATCACAATGGCCATTGTTTTTCCCCCGAATTCTCCGTTTATATCTCCGGAATTTTCTGGAAAGAAAGACGATGAAAGTGGCCGAGAATTTTCCAAGCCTACTACTTCAATCACCTTTACGTCAGACGGAAGGAAGTTGCTGAACCGTGTCATATTGAAGGCAGACGAGCCCGAGCAACTGTGGAAGAAAGTAGTGGAGCGAAAATTAACTATTCAGGCTTTCGTGCCTCCTTGTGAGCAAGATGATACTGATCGACAAAATCAATCATAATTTTATGTTTGCAGCTGATAAAGTTAAACAGAATCTCATTTAACGATTGATATGAATCTCCTGTTATGTGAACTGTAGATAAGTATGTCGTAAAGTTCATCGTGTTGGAAAATAAATTTTTGTTGCATAATTCCGGTGTGCTGCACAACCACTGACTCGTTTCAACTGTTATTACATTTGTTGCGTCAATACAATTAAAACAATGATAACATCATTTGCCTTCTCGAAAGTATCAATAATCCAGTTTTATGCCCTAGTCTTGCAACGGACTGCCGAGAACAAATACGGGGCGTTTGCTGAAAAACTTCTCGGCAGTCAGGAATGATTGACATCACTCCTAGATCTGTGACCTCTACTAGAGAAATATTGGCGACAATGAAGAAACAATCGTTTAACTCTTTGCGAGTCTTTCTTAGCTACCTTACGCTTACTAATAAGATTTTATCAAACTCAGCTAAAATATAAATCTGACTATAATAATACCTTTCACGAATCAGAGAAATGTTCGAAGAATTTACGCTTTTCTCAACCGATCAACAAACAACTTTGAGATCAAATTTTCAACAGTAGTGAGTTCATGTGCGCATCACCATGAAATTGCTACTAATCAGGATCACTGGAACCGTTTGGAATATTTTCTCCATCGACTATCATCAGTCTTTGCAACATTGTCTCCTTAATTATTTGCGAAAGTCTGCGATTCGAGAAAAAGCGATGGTCAGAGATGGGTTCAAATTTTTTTTCAGCTGTGAATTGCTCATTGTGTGAAATGTCAAAATGAATAATACAATAATTATTTATTTTCAAACATGATGCTCTCAGCAACACGCTTATTTATAATATCACACAGCATGAGATTCATATCATTCGTAAAGAGGAGATTCTTCACATTGATAAAATTCATAAAGGTAGAATTATAGCCGATTTCTTCGATCAGTAGCATCTTGATCACAAGGAGATGTGAATAGTTGGTAGGTTAGCTTTCTCTGGAGAAGTTCCTTCCACAATTGATCGGGCTCTTCTGCCTTCAGTAGAACACTGTTCAACAGTTTCCGTCCGTCTGACGTATAAGTGATCGAAGGTGTAGGTCTGGAAAACTCTTGACCGTCTTCATCATTCATCGTTCCGAAAAATTCCACAGATTTCATTGGAGAATTCGGTGGGAAAACAACGGCCATTGTGAAAAGTGATTGAATAGCAAGGTAAGCTTTGAATGCTTATCGCACAAATGAATGGGATATTACTTTGTTGGGACATCTTTCTAAAGTTTTCCTTATATACACACTTCAGTGGTAGACACTTCTTGGTAAGGCAATCTAAATCGAGTTCTGCAAATGTGTGTGGTTCGCGTTGCCGAGAAAGACAGAAGGCGGTAACTGTCAAGTTCAGGTTTGTTCGGTTCTGGTCAACGTTGTCTCTCGCTCAGCTTTAGTCAGCATGTTTACTTATTCAATTACAATAGTATATCGGTTGTTACAAACCAATTTTAGGTATATTTTGGCTGAATTGTGCAATATCCTGCGCTCTCTTTTCGTGAATACGAAAGAATCTGGCAAAATTTCAACAACGCTAAAATGTAAAGCCAATTTGATTTATCTGACTTTTTTCGGAATTTGTTTCCAAATGCGCTCTTGTTACTTTTCTTATAACTGTAGTCTGGTCGACCTTTAACGGTGAATTGTACTTCTTGGTCGACTAACGTTACACTCTTTACTGTCGCACTTTCGGTTACTCGTTGTGTGACTTGGTTATCTGTGGAATGCGTTGTGCGTTGGTTGATAGAATAGATTAAGTGACGCAAAATATTGCTTATCGCTTCAGTTACGTAGCATACGTTGATTTGAGAAATAGGAACAATTGTTCATCATGTTTCACTTTTTTCCGACATAAGCGCTGAAAAGACAATATACTTGCTCTTTTATACTTCCCATGAACGTGGTCAAAGGCTAGAAATTTTACTGATGAAATCGAAATAAGTTTTTCCTTAATGGATGATCTCAACAAACA
>NIUQ01003771.1:0-16260 GCA_002796945.1 Plectus sambesii
TATTAGTGGTGTACAGATGGGTTGAATGAGGTTAAATTTGTGCATTGGAGTGAGCAAATACTTTTTTCAGTTATTTGTTTCAAATTTAACCTTATTCAACCAATGTTTTCACCACTTATTAATAAAACATTGGTTGTTCAAATGACTGGCGGTCTGATGTCTCGGCGGTCAAATGCCCCTGCGGTCAAATGCCATAGCGGTCAACTGCCCGGCGCGGTGAATTGTCACCCTCCCGTTTCGAGTACATTAATGGTCTCTGATGAAGCACTTGTGCTTCTATGCTGCCCGGCCGCATTTTAGTTCAAGATGGCGCTTCAGCAGAGAACTGTTGATATACTACTGACGACGCTGTTCATATATGTACTAGTAAATGTGAAAAGAACGCCATCAACTTGATGCTAAAATGATGCCGAAAAGGGTAATAGGGTGCCGTTAATGGCGGGCGTCAATTTGCGCTTGACGAACGGTATGTATCGCAAACAGGTAACGTGCTCTCGAATTGGCGCATTCGTAGCGTAAAATATTTTTTACATGTGCCGGACTCGAAAATTGAAAACACCTAGCGATAAGTTCCTCTCCCCTTCACTTTCACATCGAGGCATTGCTCAAGGAACGTCATTTTAACCCAAAGTCTATTTCACTTAAGATTAACCGTTCAGATCTAAGCACAGCTCATTGCATCTCATCTTTCTCGTATCTCTTGTACAACTTCTGATAAAGCTGAAAATATGAGACTCGTACACAACACTGCCATTTCATCTCAGGTTTTACTCACACCGAGCAAAGCGATACATCTATCCGGATTCGGTGAATTACCAAGAAATGTTTATCGTGTTGGTGGCAGCAGTTTGTACGATTTTTATTATTGGCTTACTTGCTTACTTGTGGGATCGCCACATTCGGCTCGTCTACAGGCTGGTTGTTAGTGGCGAGGAAGGGCTGCTACGAACAGTGAGTATTTATTTCTGCTATTTGGCTAAGTCTTGCTGAATATCTTCAGCTGACTTTTTAACACAACTTTGCGAACAGATACAGCTCTCTAAGCTCTAATAATGAAATGCTTCTCAACAGAGGTGGGCATCATCCGGCGCCTGAATGGTTCAAGCCGGGTGCATGGGAGCAGCCCATCCATCCTCCTTACTTCCCTCCCATCTTTAGGGCCTATATCATAAAATTATTGAGATATCGCAAAACTGCAAGCGCAATGACTGATCATTTGCAAGTTATTTCCAGTTATTTTCGGTTTTCCGACTAATAACGGCGTTTGCAGTTTAATAACTTTGCATTGCTGCAATTAAAGCAATGTTATAAAACAGGCCCCTGGGGTCAATTTCATACAACTATTGAGCTGCTGAGAATTGCGAATTGAGGAATTGAAGCGCACGCCCATTGGTCAGTTTTGAATTTCGACCTCGATTTCTCAGTCTCAATCCTCAACAGTTTAACAGTTTTAAGAAATTGACCTCTGGGCCTTAGATGGACTGTACATTAAATTTCACTTCTGCAGTTAGAAATTTCCAACATTTTTCTCTCCGTTCCGCTACAACAAAGCTTGCAAACAATAGTTTTCAGGTTTGAGTATGTTTCGAAAACCTGGTGAAGCATGAAAAATGAAATACTTAATTTGGCTGTGATAACTGAATGCTTCACGGAAAACTATATTTGATATACAGGATAAATTAATCAAAGAACATTTCATCATGTTATTTGCAACAGAAGCAATTTTATGCATATTATCGCAAAACTCTTTGTATGGACACTTGTGATGAGGTAAAGAAAAGTTGCTTATTAAACAGGATATGCTGCTTACGTATATCATAGGGTAAAATCCATAACATCCTAGGATAAATGGGTGCGTTAGACTTGAAATTTGCACCGGCAATGTTATCGACAAGCACAGAGAGCATAGGTTCAGTATCGGTAGACTAAATGCATTTATATTAAATAACAGAAACATCCCGCATCAACCATTGCGCCTACACAGTTTTCGTCATACGTATCGAATTTTAATCTCCGCCAATTCATCTTCATCATCGCTGTCTGCGGGACTTTGCATGGCCATGGCTGCGAGGCTCATCCTTCGCGACTCAGCCAGCGAAACTCGACAAAGGCAGATTAGTCCAATAATTGCATAGAAAATGAAGATTATCACAAATACCAAGCAGCCAATCAGAGTAGATAACTGAGAATCATCGCCCGTTGTCTGCTCAAATACTTTCTCAACGACTCTGCTGAAACGGATCATTGCACTAAAGCGCAAAAGTTAAATGTACTAAAGGTCTGGCCATCCTTGGAAAGAATTAGCGTGCACCGCTCATTTTGAACACGACTTGTGAGTCCCCCGACGGTCCGGAGTCAAATAATAGCCGTTCCCTTGAACTGGTAGCTTTTTTCGCTGGTCAGTGCTTTACAACATTTTGCTTGGCTTTCGTTAATGCAATTATTAAGGTTATAATCTTCGAGAATTTTTCAATTCCTACGAAAACGCATTTCATCCGGCGAAATTGTCAAATTTGGTTAATTTCCGCAACAAGTACGTAATTTACGACAACCAAGCAAGAAACACGATTTAATCATATTTTATGATTGCTTACTTTCCGTCGAATTTCACTGGGGCAGTTACTGCAGATATTAAGGAAGTTATGTAACAAAATTGTACACTATAACGGTGACGACCTTTTATGAAGCAGGCAAGCATGGCTTCTGATAGCACTCGGTGGCTTTCTCACAATTATTGGTTCTCAATTCATTTCCCCGATAAAAGGCAGGGACGTCGTACAGAGACTTTCATTGTGCCGCGAAAAATTGCGCAGCGTGCTGCCCGTTGGCTGGAGTCTGACTTACTATTGAAAGTGCGTATACACTTGCGACACGTCGCTTCAAGTGCGCTTAACGCTACTAACCAAGTGAAATTATAGATTTGTATTATTCGCGATTGAATGTCATATTTACCTGACACAACTATGCTTCAAAGCCTCTTGTTAACAGCTGAAGGCCATATGACATTGGAGCATCAAAGTTTTGCCCTAAAGCGTTAGCTTAGTTTACAGCAATTTGTTCATCATTTTTCTCTCTTTACTATTTATTAATGAGTACTAGATTAATTTAGCCCAAGTCTGTCACTCCACAATATCTTACCTTGAAGAGAGAGAGCACTAAAACGCAATAAAAAATAATGCAACTCTAACACAAATGCGAGATATATACATTTACTTATTTGAGAAAAAACAAGTGACATATAGTACCACATAGTATTTATTTATTCGTTAAGAGCTTATTCTTCGGAAAACAAAAACTATAAAAAGTAATCATGCAGTGAACAGAAAGCGGTAGAGTTGAGTGTTAAAATATCGACGTCAATAAAAGGTTATGGTTGGCTACTTGGAAACATGCAAACAAATTTAGTGAACAAGGTGTTGATGATCATTGGTTCTTTCTCAATTTCCAACTAAAATCTGCATTATATGCGTCAATTATTTTTCAATCCGCTTAATTCGTCACTGGCTCTTAATGCATGGCAGAACGGATGCTTATTAATTATTCCACTGAGTGAAGGAAATCAATAACTTTATTTTCATTATAAGTAAGGAATAATGGTGTCGCTGATCATCTGCTGCATACTTTCAGGTGGGAACATCAGTGGCAGAAATATAATTGCCGCGTTCGTGACGTGGAGGGAATGTTCGTCATGCATGTCTAATCTTGATGACCTCTAGCCAAGTGTCATTCAATCTCTGACCATCGGATATCGCTAGGTCCGGCCATTTGCGTCTGTCGGGTTTCTGTTCCTTGGTTGAGAGAATAACAGATTGCCATTTATTGATTTTATATTCAAATCCAAGATAATTACAGAAGAAGAAAAATGAATAAAAAACTTCTTTTGCTAATACTTTTTGTTAGCGTTATTCAAGAAGTCTTCAGTGAGAATCGTTTCGGTAAGGCAAAGCGTGATTTTTAAAAAATATGACTTATCGTGCATAAATATTTTTCTGCTTTTAGCCATTGCTTATCTCAACGGATATCTGAAAAATTTTGTAGCAGTAGGGAATCTGTGATCGGGTTTTAGTGATTTTTAATTTCTGCAACGATACGCCCTTATGCAGGAAGCATAATATTTGACTTATCTTCCTGGTCGCGTGTTTCGACTTCGGGGCATTATCAGAGATGCTCCTTGAAACTGTGTTTGAGGACAAAGAACAACTGACAACATAGTGAGTGATGGTCATATAAAACTGAAAAACCCAGGATGCTGTGAAATTTGAAACCGTTGAAATGTTTATGATTTTTTACTATCTCAGCAATATTAGAGCAATTATATGTGATGTCCTGAATTAGTAAGTTTTTTGCAGCTCGTCACCTATCAAAGAAACCCACTACGGCAGAACCGGTAGAAGTACAATCACAGATAGTAGTAATGAAAACATCGACATCACCTACGACGAGTATCGCTGCTCCAGAGCTTCTTGATGGTCATTTAAGCGAGAGCTCAGATTTAGGATCTGGAGAAGGAAGCGGAGAAGGTTCTGGCGAGGGCTCTGGAATTGTTTGATTGAAAGAGCTGTTTCCCTTGCACTAAGCTTATTGACTTATCTACATAAATCTGTTCATAGATGAAGTTAAATCTATTCAGTTACCTGACTGCGTGTGTTTTATCAGTACCAGTTTAGTGTAATCATGTTTCGGTTTTCCTAGCTCTCTGTACTGTCGGCTTGACACGCATAATTTTTCAGCTGTAGATGAAGAAAATAATAAATCTTTTTTATTCCGTCAAATAAAGCAAAGGCATGACTACTTTGTACAGCATTGCGAAAGAAAAATAAAGCAGCGAACATTGATGTGCTTGTCCCATGGACAATTACAATTATAATC
Source organism: Plectus sambesii (assembly GCA_002796945.1). NCBI lineage: Eukaryota > Metazoa > Nematoda > Chromadorea > Plectida > Plectidae > Plectus > Plectus sambesii. Next base: position 4,870 of record NIUQ01003771.1, read on the forward strand.
ATGAGTAACATATTAGTCTTCACCATGATCAGAGTGAATATCCACAGAAGAGTATTTCAAATCGGATTCTAACAAATCACCCGCACCGCCGATTCCCAAACTCAGGCTAAGAGCGCTACCGGTCGATGTCGTCGTTCGGTCGCTCTCCTGTTCGCTGTCGAGTTTCTCATCGGCCACAATTAACAGGCTTTTATCTTGTTCAGCTGTTGTAAAATAGTTAACAGTTAAATATGAACAATCTTCATAAGTGAGGTAAGAAGGGAGGAAAACAAATGGGAGAACTTTCAAGCTCACCTTCGGTTTTCAAAATAGTTGACATAGAACACGAAATTTATTTTTTGTGTAAAACGCACTTGCAACACAATATTGGCTTCCACTTAGCATCATTATACAGGGCGTAAAACCTGTGGGAGGGCCCGTTCCTCTCCCAGAATTTTATTCTATACTTAAACTTGTGAATTTCTATCGAAATAAAGTATATGCGTGTTTGAAAGCATCATCACTTTTAAGAGTTTGAACTTGGCTCAGAACTAGAGGCATTAGCGATCGCGTATCGTGATCGACCGGGCGACCAAAAGTTTTTCGAATAATTCCTATTCAAAATCACCGCCATAAAATTATTTCCTCTAGAACCTGCGCCTGTGTCCGATCCTCCTTTCAACAACGGGTGGGTTTCATATCTCGTACTTTAGCTAAAGTCGCACTTAACGCAATGATGAAGGATAGGCCTTAAGGACGACTTTAGCTAAAGTACGTGATTTGAAACCCACCCAATGCGTCCTAATGAACCTATTATAATTATAATCGAAACTGCAATAAATGCGATCACTGAAAGATTTCCCTGCACACATTTCAACTGATTTACATTAATAGCCATGTAAACAGTAAAATATTTGCAATTAAAATGGTTCATGGATAAGGCCGAGATGCAGAAGGCGCTTCACTCGCTTACCGTACTGCTCATCCCAGCGCCGGCGTTCTTCTGCCATTCGGGTCAAAACGCTACAGAGCCAAAATGATGCGCCGATAACAGCTGTGGCAAGAAAGGCGGCGAGAAACACCAAGCATATTTCGAGCGAATCAACCGTTTCCGGGTAGATATAGCGCCTTGCTCTAATGTGAGCTGACCTGAAATTTGGCTTGCTTCTTAAGCACACGGCACAAAGCAGTACACTATGTCCATCACTCAATAAACAGAGAAAATGGCGAGTAAAATTGGGTCAAGCCGAGTATGATGTCTGCTATTTTCTGATTATTTCTTTATGAAAGTATCAATATTGATATTAAACAAGCCTGAGGTGAACACCGATAAAATTTTGATTTTGAATTTTCAGACTTCGCTGTCTGTGAGTACCTTTGCCGTTGAGGAAAACAATCGATTAGTACTCAACAGATAGTCGCACAAGACTTTGATACGTAAATTAGAAAATCATTTCCTTCCAATTTAATTCGTAATAAAACAAGAAGACCCAGTAAAAAAGGTTTCGATTGGCAGCGATTTGTGAGCAATTGGTGGCGATTTGTAAACTATGGATGTGTGCGAATAAAAAGCCTTCATATGATGAAGGAGTGCACGCGGCTGTTAAAGAAAGCGACAGCAATTTTAACATTCATTTTATTTCAAGTAACATACATGGGATGCTGTATAGAGCTGATATAATACGACAGCATTCGAAAAGGAAGCCTTCATATGATGAAGGAGTGCTCGCGTTTTTTTCGCTGAATAGAGCACTAAGCCTACAATTCCTGCATGGTTCACCTCTCGTAAAATGTCTGCGACTTTGGCAGAATTTAAGATAACATGATAAGGACAGTAGAAATCGCTTTAAAAATGCACATCGACTAGGCAGAAAACTTTCTGCACGAATCCGGAAAAGATTCAGTACAAATGTTGCACATGGAGCTTGAAAAACATGTGCACTCACGCGGTTTCCACTGTAGCTGTGTGCAATCGAAATACAAAGTTTTCGAAAGAGCAAAAGCATGGACGATGTACTAGATTCGAACTCAGCAGGCGAAATTTGAAAGCTAACAACTAATTTATGAAACCACCTTCCAAATGTTGAGCGGCTATTGCCAAACGGTAGCGTCATAACAGCTAGACAATAACATGCTATGCAAAACTTGTTTATGAAAAATGTTAGCTCTCTCGGCGATAATTGATAGAGCGAACAAAACTTAGTCTCTGATGCTTTAGACAGTGAACTTTCGCGTGATTCTACAACACTAATAGGCTTATGATTGGTTGGCCCCTTAGTTGACATTCTTGAAGGAAGCTAATAGGTGTTAAGGTCGTTGAGCAACTTAGCGAGGAGATGCTGCGGTATGCTCTTCAATGTGCGACAATTGAGTGTGACCATTTCTGCGGTCCTTTTTTCGCAGCAGCCTTAGGGCAGGGGTAGTTGCCACTCCCTGTGGTGCATTGCAGAGCCGTGGCCCTAAAGAGGGCCTTTGGATGGGTGCATGTCTTTTGTTGTCACAGTCGCCAATAAGTTGTTCAATCGCGCTAAACTTGACGCCCAAGTGTGCTACGCAATCAGAACTAACGTTCTATGCTACATAGCTCGTTCAACTCTCGAAAAGAAAAAAAAATCAAGAGATATCGTGAAAAATGCGATCTTCGAAGCGATTTTCCGTGCGAATGAGCAATTTACGTAAAAAACCGATGCGTTCATTCGAATCAGCGTCCCAAATTACTCCCGCGACAATCATTTTTAGCGCCTACAGACGTCTGCTTCTATGCGAACACATGGTACTACTTATTTCGTACGTGACCCTTCGAAACTCTGAGCGTCTTCCTCTCAGAGCCAGTTGGCAGCGTTGACGATGCAGCGAATATCACGTTTACTTCGTTGAAACGACAGCTTTTATTTGGGGAGAGCGAGAGGGGGAGAGAAAGGGGAGCGAGAGCACACGAGAGAGGAACAGACGACAATGAATTGGAACTGATAAATGGAAGGACGTCAGGATGCATATATACCCCTGTCATTGTCTCCAAAATTTGCATAATGGACTAATTAGCGCGTATCTCGTGTCGTGCGTTCCGTTATCATAAATCGATAACGATGATAACGATGAACTTATGGCCTACCGTACCATTTACAATACATATTGTCNTAATCGAGCGGAAATTAATGCTAAAATGTGCTAAGCGATCTAAACTAACGTTCCATATAAGTTAACTCGTTGAACTCTCGAAAAGAAAAAAACGCCAAACGAAATCGTCAAAAGTGCGATTTTCGAAGCGATTTTCCCTGCGAATGAGCGATTTACGTAAAAAAACTGATGCTTCCATTCGAATCACCGACCCAAATTACCCCCGAGACGATCATTTTTAGCGCCTACAGACTGCTGCTTCTATGCGAACACATGGTGCGTCTTATTTCGTGTGTGACACTTTGAGCGACTAGAAGAGTAGGCACGCGCTACGCGCGTGCAACTAGAAGAGTAGGCACGCGCTACGCGCGTGCAATAATGTACGTTAGACAGTTTTTAGGGAAAGCGACGAACCCGAGTTGTAAGCTATTGGACGTTTCAGCAAATTCTAGGTCAGCCATGAAAGCAATATTTCTTATGCAGCAGTTTCAGTTCGTGTTCGTATGTTAATAAATCGACTTGGCGCACATTAATCTAAACCAGAGTAGGCTGAAAATACAGAGCATTAATAAAAATCCTGTTCACTGGCAAAATTATCGGAGTAATCCCAAGCCGCAGCAGCTGGGTGATATCGTTGGTGCGATATCAATAAAACGAGGAAAAAGCATTGAGATTTAGGAAAGTGCGACTTTCTACTGTTTCAGATTGCTTATTTTTTCCTTCTGAACTAAAAAGTTCTTAAGATTTCGAAGATATTCAACGCTAGAAATGTAGAACAACCACTAGCATATTACAAACTTCTATGAGCGCAATGAATAATTTCAGGTGTAAAAACGGGACCAAACACACTCTTCGCTTGACTCGCGGACAATGTGGAACAGATGAGATACTCAGAATTTGTCTACCTGTCCGGTTAGTACTCTTTGCTTTGTTTGAGATGTCCGCACTTTGTGAGCTAACAGCGAGTGACGTTCCTGTTCGCCTCTTCAAATATATGTATACGTCATATACTCTATGCGAGTGGCTGTCTGCCCCTTTGTGCATAAGGTAAAGCCGAAGGGGAGAGACCTATGTGGTTCTGTGCCCACTTTGAGCACACAGCCATTTATCTAAAAGCAGAGAGGTAGAGCGCTTCCTGAAAAAGCAATACCATGGATTTTGATTTTCTTAAAGGCAGTTCCTTTAAATAACATTCAAAGTTCGGTTCCTAAAATAATGATGATTTACAATAAGATTCTGAATTCGTTTCTCCGAAAAACAGTCCTTGATAATGCAACTCCGATTCCCAAGACAGCAATGCTTTCTGATAGAATTGTGGCTACAGTTCTCAAATAGTGATTTTTCAACTGAAATCGGAATAGGATGGTGCTCAGTTATCCTGATTGTATGGCTATTGAAACAGAATCGTACAATCACCATTAGAAGAAGAGGCAAGAAGAAGCGCAATCTTAGCACAAATGTCAAAAACTCGGCATATTTAAATAAAATTTATATGCCTGAAACTTTACATACACCCTCAGATGCAACAATTCGGCCGAACTCTAAGCGTTGTCTTCTTGCAGTTGCTCATTATATTCAGCATCTTTTTCGTCGTTTTTGCTCCCTTTTGTTTCTCCTTCACTTCCCCTTTCCATTAGTCTTCTGTTTTCGTTTCTTCTTTTCTGACACCATTGCAGCTTTGCAAAACAGAGTCAGGACACAGGGTACAATTTTTTGAACGAACTTGTTCGTGTCTTCTGAGGAAATTGAGAGAACCAAAAATATAGTGTTTTGGCCTGCCATAAAGGACCTTTGTCTTGACTAAGAAATAGCTCGTCAAAGTTAAAAAGGTGAAAACTGAATATAGGACATACAAAAAATGCAAATTTCATATTATTAACAGTTATGTAATTTTTAAATTTCTTATTTCATATTATACTCCTTTCAGGGGAAATGAAACAAGATGCAAGCCATTATTAATAGTTTTCACTCTCTTTATTCCATATTTTGCGATTGCCTTGTTTCCGTGGTTTTATTATATTTGTCAGCGGTCTGATTTTGATTGAAAAACAGAGATAAAAGTTTGTTCTTCTTACAGTGTGTTTTCCTACGTCCCGCTCAGTGCTGCACGGTATATGATATCATAAGATAGCGCTATAACAGTATGATTGTACTATTGGGTTCATTAATGTTTGACCACTTTGATCTTGAGCTTGCAATACATAATAACGGAGAAAATGAAACTGGTAGACTACTACATATCAAAAGCATCTTTATATTCGTCCAAGTGCGGCGATTCTTTAATTTTATACTCGCGAAAATTCGCCATACCTCTCTCCCCAAATTGCTCGGGCTGAATGGATAAGAACCCTATTAAAGGAAATGTATTTTTTTAAAGCATACGTCTGGCTATAGTCATTAGCAATTCTATCATCCTTCAAATAGGGTTTGGGAATTGTAACGGCAAACGTTGTGTGCATGCCTTTAAGAATTTTAGATTTATAAATTTGCTTTAATGATAACGGAACATGGGAAATTAACTCTTGTATCTGATCATATCCGTTGTAGTTCATTAACACTATTAAAGTCGATCCTTTGAATGTGTAAGCCGCGCTATAGACAACAGGGCGGTACTTAGGCAAAGTAATTGTTCGCGTTATACTAAAACGGTTACATACAGCTGCTCTGCGCTGTACACCTTTCTAATCTTATCTTATTTGCGTATAAGTTAAGAACTTTGCCACGTAGCCATACGTGAGCTGACAATAAAACTAATGTTCCTATGGTTTGAGCGCTTTACCGCTTTCGCCGCCGCGTTGTGAGCGAATATCTTGGGCATTATACAGTTGTGTAGCTTCTGTCACCTAGACGTTTGAAAATGTCCGTCAACCGCCAGCTTACAGTGGCTCTTCTGATATTTTTGCAAGTCTCCTACTCTTATTGTCAAAGCAGCGTTGCTCCACCAGCTGCGAATCCGAGTACAGCTGCGAATTCAGCTGGGCCTATGGTAAGCAGCAATAGTACGCCGTCGAACACCGCCGCGACCACACCGATGCAGAACACCAACTCACCGACGACATCCGGAGTTGGAGGACAAAATTTGCTCGTTCCTACCTGGGCCATAACGATGGTCGTCGCCTACACGGTCGTCAAGTCGTGGCGGATGCAAAACTGAAGAGTGATTGATACTACATCCTGTAATCTATTCCCACAAGATCACTTGTCTTTTATTTTTTATAATTACTAGTTAAAAGTAGTATTTGATGCAAATTTCAGTTGTTTCTGTCCATGCTTTTTCTGCTTAGTGTTCAATGTATGTGAACAAGGAACAATTTAAACAACACATGTTCTAGGAATAAACAATCAGAGAGTGAGTCGAGTTCAACAAAATACTTTCATCGCATATTGAATCTAGCTGAATAACTCTGAGCTTCTGAATTAAGATAAAAAAAGGCGCACTTATTACGATAGTTATACTAGTTTAGAGACGCATGCTCTTCCAATTTTAACTTCTCACCGTCCAACACGAGTAAGAGCAAGAGTAATGACGGACAATTATGAAAGAAAATTAATTCTATTTGAGGCTTGCATTGTACGCGTGGAGACAATCTGAACCGCGTTTAAAGATCATATGAACTATTTACAAGTAGAACGTGCCTAATTCAGTTAAATTTTTGTCTTACTGGAAGAGGGGAGAGGAAAGCCGGGAAGAAACCATTACGATTTTTGAATTTCTTAATTTTTCAGAATGTTATCCTCAATCTTCCAGTACTTTACTGCCTCCTCAGTTTTCGGAACTGCCGCCGTTGCTCCCATTTTTTGTCCCCCAACTCTATCGTCTTGTTGCCAAGTTGCTCGCCCGTCGTTCAGTTCGTCAGTGTAGATGCGATGTTGCTGAAAGTAGCGTATCCGTGAAATTCAAAAGACTCTTGTTTGAAACATGCTTCGCTCATTTTGATTAGTGTAATGCTTGTCAATGAAAATTTTATTTATTCGTAGCGGTTGTAGGTATGTGTTGCCGTGAGAACAGTAATAGGGCAATAGTCAATGCGACGCGATAAGAATAGAATGCTTCGGCTTTTACGATTATGACTAACACCGCGCATCAGTCCACGTGATACGCTGTCGAATTACACTATCAACCACTAAGTGTTCAAATGTTTAGCAAACTCCCTCTTCAATAAATTGACGCAGTGGGCGTGCCCGAGCATGCGTGCATAGGTCAGCGCCAGATAAGAGAACGGTTTACGAAATGCTCCGCCGACTATCTGCAGCGGTGAATATCCTAAGATTTTTTACGACCCGTTAGTATACATTCTAAAAGAGGGCGCTATATGCTTTATCCTAATTGCCGTCATGTTTCCTACCTACCCAGAAAAATTTCCCTTTGCTCTCGAGCTAAGAGATACAATGTCGGTGCCTCATCCACCGTAGCTCGTCTCTAAGCAGAATGCCGCCGTAAATCTTCAGTTCTAAACGCGACATTCATGTTACCAAAGTGAGGAGACGCCTTAAATTTTATAAGTACGTCGGTAATAGAATGTACAGGTTCTAGTGTAGCCTCTCAGACCTCATTAAAGTGTTAAATATTGATATCTACAGGGCACATTGTAGGAGCTCTCTTCGACATATGGATTTCATTGTTGACCTCTGAGTTATTGAAGTTACACGGATAGCTGCCATTGGTACGTCTCCAGACAAAATGAAAATCTCTCTGTGATAGTATACTTCAGAGACTTCAAGCTAAAATTTGATATCACAATTGTATGCCATGTTTTGAGAGTCTCAATTTCATCCATGGTAAGCTTGAAGTTTAGTTAGATCTGAGAGTATTTTATTCCCTTTTTTCAAAAGTTATATAACAAGTTTGACCTGAATTTTTTTCTTCTGAGACACAACTGTCATCTGCACGTGTTTAGAGAAACTAAACAGATAGAGTAGGTGAGATCCACAATCTGCATTCGAGTTTGAATCTGACTCTCATAAAGTGTTTTCTATATTACTTTATTTGTCCACAAAAAGTTACCGTTGACTAATATACACCGACAAAATACCCCAAGTCGTTCGTACCGAGCAGATGCGCGACCTTCGGTGCTCGCCTACGTGATAAAGCAACAACGCAACAGCATTGATGACGAATACTGATAGTCTACGCATACCGTCTGCATGATGTGGCGCTGAATCACACGACAGTTTGCACAACAGGTGTGGCTTAGAGTACGTCGTCATGTCGGTTGAAAGTCCTGCTTGGCTTCAACATCAAGGTACTTCGTAAAGAACATTTAATCGTAATTTAAGAAATCTTTTATCTCTTGCTAAAGATTTTAACGAGTAAATTTGCTTTACTATTGATCGTTTTGAGCATTCGCTCATCCATCACACTTACACATTATTTTTAACATGAAATATTGTAAGGCTATCGAACAAATTGGCAGGAAGCAATTGTGCACGTAGTAATGCGGAAAAGACCGCGCAAAGCTGTCCATTCTGTTTGATGTTTCAATAGCCGTTCGAGGGTTGCCAAATGCAAGTGATGCGAAGTGCCATGAAGAAAATCAGAGAGGCGCGCCGCGTAAAATTTTGCTTTATTGAAGGCGCTTGTTAATACAGTCGGCTAAAGATACGCCCATTTGAGCGCGCGCCGACGCTTAGCAAATATCCTTCAGCGCTCGTTAATGTGGACGGCTGCTAATATACACTGCTGAATGTTTCATACACGATCACGTGAATCGTGCGCCTGATCGCCTAACTTTTTATTACTAACAGAATGGGCAATTAATGTGCATTAATGTCCTCATTTTCGCTATACTAAGGGGCGGAATTGTAGATATTACACCTGCATCAACAAGCTGCAGGAAAGTCGTGACTTCTCCTACACAGGTGTACGATTTCCATTTTGAGTTGACTAATATTCAAATCGCACTAAATACTATTTCTGTCAAAACGGACCCTTCTCAGAATAAACTGAACACTTTTTGAATTGCGGAAGAAAAATGTCCAGTTTGATTAGCAAAGTGCCAGATTTGGTATGGAAAGCGTTCAGCTTCGAATGGAAACCGTATATGCATACTTTACGTACAGCGAAAGAAGAAATAAGCAAAATTCCTTCTTTTTCTCCGACACATTTCGACAAAAGTGTGCAAGAGTCAATAAAGTTTTTAGCATAATGTCAAATGCCAAGTAAATTTTAGTGTGTCAAATGAGTGTACTTGAAATTAATTGATGTAAAGATCGACATTCTTTATTCATTTGACTTTTATGGATGGAGGTATTTCTACAAAACTTTGTTTACATCATGAGTGCATATCAAAGGAAGTGAAAGTTAAACGGCAAATTGTCAAAGTGGAATGATATATATGCGACCACCAGCAGACTTGAACCCCGTGCTACCTATGCTTCCATTTTCTTGCTCTAAAATAGAAACATCATTATAATCATTATCGAGATGATATATTATGAAAAGATAAAATCGGTTTACGCACAGTGGAAATTAGAAACAGCATTACTTAAGTAATAATAATACTTAAGACGCAGACTGTGTTTTCAGAGGGAGATATGATTTGCTAACCGTTCGCAACTCTGGTCGTCCTCCAAGTCTCGTTTTCATCGCTTTTTACTACTTTTGCCGTTGATTGTTTGCCGCGTACACTGCTTCTATGGCTTGCTTGAGCTGCAAATATATTGTTTCATTACAATCAGGTGGTAGTAACTCTGACCATACCAAAATCACTTTGGCTATAAACAATCTTCCTTTTTAATCGCCAACTACACAAACTTTTACAGTTTGCACTATAAAGCTGATAATATAAATCGCTAAGTGCCAATTTCAATAGAATTTAATGAGAACTGCGATAAGTTGACTAAAGTCTGTTACTCAGTCAGCCGAGCTCAGATTTGCAGTGTCCGAAAATTTATGAAGCAGGATTCAACAATACTCTCTAAAACGAGTTCATTGTTTTTCACTTCAGAAAATTTTTTTCATTGTTGTAATGAAGTTGTTCATTGAAAAAACAACGAAAAGATTTATTGAAAAATCAATAACGTTCGTTGAAGTGCAATGAACTAGTTCATTGAAAAACAATGAACTCGATTTAGAGAGTAGCTTTTTTCCTCTGTACTGCAAAAATTCCGTCCAGTCCCTTATACTTGTAATTAATCGCCAAATAACCATGTCAACTCTAAAATGCTAAGCAAACTTGATAATTTGAAAATTGTTTGAGAAGCTGATCATAAAATAGCAAGAGGCGGAATCTGTTTTATGAAGCAGAGCAGCACGAGCCAGGGGCCTATTTTATAAAACTGTTGCATTTGCACAATTGCAAGTACGGTGATCGCTCAGTTTCTGGTTGTTTCCAGTTTTTTCTGATTGTCTGACCAATCACCGCGTTTGCAACTCTGCAATTCTGCTGCTCTGCAATCGCAACAGTTTCATGAAACAGGCCTTAGAACAGGCACAATTCTGATCACGAAATGGTGTAAAGATTAAATCTCTTTACATGTAGCCAACTAACCCATTGTGTTTTCTATATTAATTAGTGCAGAAAATGGGAAAAGAAGCGAATTCACGTACAATTGTACTTAATATTATAATCCAGAATGCTGATAAATTTGTACCTGAATGTACTTGATTTGTTCGAGTTCTCACCGACGTCAGCAACGTCCACAAACAGAAACCGATGCATACGAAAACGATCACAGCGAATACAGCCGCTATGACGAAGAGAAATCCATCCACTGTCATTGCCTCCGGGTTAATTGCGCGCTTATCTCGAATATGGAGCACAGAAGCAGACATAAATCTATAATTACTCGGTAAAGGATGCATAAAGCATCATGAAGCTTTTTCTTGCTTTAATTTTCCATCTCGGTACAGTTTTGTGGTAGCTTTCTAATATTTCAGAAGAATTTTGAATAATTTAGGAATACAGCAGTTTTGTGAGCCGAGCAACTGTGAACAGTGACGTTAAGAAATTTCATAAATTGTGAGAGAAAATTTCATTCTGAATTAATTTGTTAAAAGTATGCAGTAGCACTGATAGCTCTTTTAGCTCAAAACAGATTATTTTATGAAGAATTTCTATGACCAAGAAGTTTTCCCATTTGATAGACGTTGATCCTGTTTTCAGCAGTCTTCTTTGATTATCAAGTAATATTTTCTTCAAAAAGTATGTTATGACTGCAGTCCAGTTACATTTTAATCCTATTTGATACATTGGCCCGGTTTCACATCGCGTACTTTAGCTAAAGTCGGACTTAAGGCCTATCCTTCATCATTGCGTAAAGTCCGACTTTAGCTAAAGTATGCGATGTGAAACC
>NIUQ01003772.1:0-16032 GCA_002796945.1 Plectus sambesii
CAGTCGGCTTTGGCCAACTATCGGCGCCCTTTCCAACCGCGTGTTCTACATCGCATTTCACACGAAATTCGCGCGCGCTCATTTTACAGCCGATTCAGAGATTTACGACCAAAGTGTAGTGGGTACGCAATTAATTGCCGATGGTTTCCCATTCATTCCTTCTTCCATTCACAAGAGGAATTGTGGTTGGTCACTATAATGATGGAGTTTAGTTTGAGAATACTTCTGAAGCATTGGTTACGGAATTTACCTAAGGTAATTTCATGCAGAGTGACTTTTAAGGGACTTCATGTGTAAGATTACAGTGTGCGTGAGTGGATACCGTGACCTGCTGACAAAAAGATGCGAGCGAGTGGCAGACATTGGCGAATGGGCGCTTCAGACTGGCGTCCTAAATCGGATAGGGCTCTACCTTCCGCGACTACTCGTCTCCCCTCTCTTCCTGGATGGAGCCGCACCCTGCGGCGTCGATAAAACTATAGAACTGAATCTCCCTTTAACTAAGACTGTAACAGCATCAAGAAGAAAACCGTGTGGGTGCTGAAGTCAGGTTGCAGTCTGCATTTTATAGGTTGTATTGACTTTCAACTGTCTCGAGCATCATTCTCGAGATGAACTGAAAAAGTAACATGTTAAGTTTGGGTTCACACCAGAGGGGGTCATAGGAGATATGGAAGGTGCTCCAGTTATTCGTAGTAACCGTATCGGCTCGTTCTAAATGTTTATGTGCAAGTGTCTAAAGTCTTCCAGCTCCCCCATTAGAGCGTCGGATAGTGACGCAAGTGGTGCGGATTGCAAGAGCTGACTCTCCAATTGACTTTCACATCTCAGTTTGAATCTCTGGGACCTTAATTGAAGCCGCCCAGAAGCGCCTAAGTATGGCACGCTTGACGAAATTTTTCTTTTCCCCGAATTTTTTAGACGAGAGGTTACGCGGATGACTGCGGGTCAAGTGCAAGCTTGAGAAATGAAAATCCCTGATTACAATGAACTCTCGAGTCCTCAGGCGACAAGTCTGAACATGTTCTCACAAGCAAACAAAGGCAGTTCGACATTCGCTGCTTGCGTATGAATTTCAGAGGCGACCTAAGCTGCTAATGTGTGGACTCTGCAAGAAAGCTCACTGAGTGCGTGTACTATGGACAGCAATTACATATATACCATTTCTGCTTAAAGCAGAACACTTTAAAAATCGAACAGGACGCGCTCCAACTCCATGAAAACGTGTTCTTTATACTTATGCTTTAAAAAATGTCCACTTTGAAATGGGAAGTGTCTTACGAAGACAGATGTGTTATATCTTCCCCGATTCTGAAAAAACACCGAATAAGCTGGTCTACTTTTCTGCACTCTCTCTCTTTCAAAGCCACACGGCAAAATGTCACAACAATTTTTTGATTCGTCGACGGACAGCGGTCGATTCCGCGTGACAATTCGATCGAGGAACAATGTGCGTCGACATGCGATTGCTCGGCATACTGCGCGGAACGGAAAGAACACGCTGAGCAATCACGGGGTGAGGGAGGGCGAGTGATTACTACAGCTTTCTTCACGCATCGATTTCATACTTCTGCCGGCCTTGGCGCCCACTCCGCCCTGCAAAATCGAATCATGTTCCATATATATCAAAGCGCGACGTAACGAGTCTCCTTGGGTAAAAGGCTCAACGACACAGAAGGCAGTAGACTCCTACTGCTCCATGATCGAAAGCTATAAAAGTGTGGAGCTCAGTGGGGTCGTTCGAAGTTCAACTAGACGCGCGCGCTTGAGTTGCCGAGGGGTATTGCATGGGTATTTGTCGCAGTGCGAGAAGCTTGAGCGCTACCGCTTTGCGCGAACAAGCTGGAAAATTGTTCCTTAATCAAGTAGAATTATTCACATCCGATCGGCAAATTGTTTAGTCCTGGAAAATTTCTCCTAAGATTTTGTTCCGTGTTGGATTACGTGTGCCAGTGACTTTAAAATATTTAATTTATCAATCGTTGAAATGGCTTACACGCTGAATGTGCACTTGTTCGGGCTCGCTTTGCAATTAAGTAGCACGTTGAACATACTTCAAAACTTTTAGAAATGTCAGTGAAGCTTTTTATTCTGTTAACAAGAATGCACCATTAATTCTTTCTCTATAGTGTTGAAACATCAAAACGTTAATGAAGTATGATCAAAGCCAATAAATTTTAGGCATTAAATTATATTTTAATGAGTTATAGGAAATTGCTTTATTCGATCTCCTTTTTTATTGCCGAGAGTAAATATAGCAGAGGACGGCCGCATACGTGGAAAATAAAATATACTGCAGCTGTTAATTCTTCAGTAAAAAGTCCGCCCGCCAGGATAATTTTATATGAAGATTGAGAGTATTTAGAAATCTGAAACATCAACTTTAGCGCCTGTTGGTTGTGTCTATTTGATGTATACGCTCCAATATTATCTGAAAGCTAATTTCAGAAACATGACGGTCGTATATTTTTGGGATTTGGGCAACGTTCAAGTACCCAGTCGAACGACGGCTGACGTTGTTATCATGAAGTTAGTGGAAAAATATGGCCGTGGCCGATTTTTCGTTGTTGGCGACGAGGATATGTACGAAGACACTGTCTCCCAGCTGAAAAAATTTCAGGACGTCACTTTCTACGGTACAACAGGAAAGCAAAGGGCCGAGGAGCTTCTGATCTACGAAATGAATAGAAAGCGGTGCGAAGTTTGAAAATTTTTAAGCAATTAAACGATGGTCCGCCCTAATTAGAAGGATGCATTTCAACCGGACTTGCGCTGATTTTTTAATGATATCAATCATCCGTGTTCCCAGATATGCCCCCTTGTCGATCATTATGTTTAACGTTCTGGAAGTTTAATTTTATCTTAACGAGTGAGCGGATGTCATTCGAACAGAACGAATTATGGTTGAAATTATAAGATTCACTGAAAGTAAAGCAGAAAAGAAACTTCTATTCCCTATGCCTTTACGTGTCTCTCTCTGACTGCGAGCACGTTTATTGCTTACACTGGCAGTGAGAACGAGCTCAGTATTATTATTTATAGAGCTCTCAGAACAGTGCATCTTCGAAAGATAACATGAGTTAGCTAATGTCTTTTTCGAACTTTATTGCGAGCCCTGATTGCTTCCTAAACGTTTCACACCGTCTTAAATGCTTTTGAATCGACGGAACTCGAAATAACCGAATAGCGCGGTATAAAAAATTAGCTCTTTCTCTCAGTGTGTACGATAGATCTATGTCGCAGATAAATGACCTATAGATTTCAGTCTTTACTGCAAGACTCTTCAAACAGTTGTGCTTCTATCCGGTGAGCGACAGAATACGTGCCAAATTATATTCTAACTTTAGATCTCTCCTTTTCAGGTGAATATCGTTTCGCTTCACCAATCTTTCGAATGCCAAATCAAGTGACAACAGCCGTGATCCATCGTGCTGGCCACGTACGCCTCGCTAATGAAGTTGTTGATGAGTCTGTTCACTCTTGCATTTTAGATCAATGATATTTTGAGAAAGGCAGTTGACGAGACGGAAACAATCGAAAATTTGTGCGATCTGCATACAATTACAGTGAAGCCGTCGAAAAGCAGGTGGTATACTTGCAAAATCTTGTGATGAATCATTATTTAAGAGGTGAAATCTGCCTAATGTGTTGCGATACCGTTGGTGATAAAACTGATAATGTTTTTTGAGCAAATGCTTTACCGTGCAGCCTGTTTCATAGTTACGAATGTCATAATGTTTGGCGCTTCCTCTTACGATATAAATGAAGTTTGTGCACTTTTTGTCACCACAATCGGACAAGGGATCGGTCGGTCCCTGAAGAAACTGTGATCAATCGTTACGGAACAATTGCAACGGTGCAACGTGAACACTGCAAAAGCCCCAGCGAACTGCTGTGAAATGTAAGAAAATGATAAAAGGACATATTCAGAGTCGTCATCTGGATTCAAATTTATTATAGCAACTGTCGTGAAGGTCATCCAAAAATGGCAGAATACAGTACTAATTTTTTGCCTTTTGCTCTAACATAGAGAGAAATTTTAAATTGTAGTGATAAAATCGTCTTTTTGTTAAACTCACGCGGCCTCGTGTCCTGTACCGAAACAAAAGTAATGGGTATTTCACTCCCAACTGAAGTACGGAATCAAGCTAATTCGCTAACGCGCAGTATACACTAGGATTTATAACGCACTATTGCTTCAGAAAATCAACAAAGCGCGAAATGATTACTGTACTCAAGGTGGGCGAAATAACAGGACGAAGATAGTCTAATTATTGAAGCTAAAATGATCGTGCATTAATCAAACGTGAAAATAATTAGCGACTGTTTGTCGACGTCGTCAACTTGCGCACTTTAACACCCACAGTCATGGAGACATATGGGCTCCTCGTTAGCGTCGTAACTAAACGTTCATTTGACCGTGTACTTTGCGGTCGAATTCCCTCTTTTTGAGACACCTAAGCTCATTCTTGATTACAGTGTACCTGTTACAGTGTGCCCGCTGTTTTCAGCCTTTCTCACATCTTAAAATTTCCTTCAAATACAATTGACTATGACCTTAATAACAGTACAACCAATCAATCCACAACCTGAGGAAGAGGAGAATGAAAATTTGCTTAGAAAACACCCATCTTTTCTTTGGATGAACAAGATTTTCGACATTGCCGTTTCCCCATTAAAAGGAAGAAGCAGATGGACGATAGTCAAATTGGTCTTTAAAATAATATTTTGGTTGACTATTTACGTGGCAGGTTTGATATTTACTATAAGGATGAGCAAAAATCTGTTCGAAGGCTATGAAAGGAATCCAACCACCTCGCGCCTAACTGTGGCGTACAATCGGCAAATACGACTCCCAAATGCAACAATTTGTCTACCATCTCATCCAGAAAAAATGTTTGATCGTGACGCTAACTTCAGCGCACCAGACTTTTTCAGCGATCTCGAGAATTCAGTGCTGATTTTAGTTTTAATGCTCCAAAAGCGCGAGATAAAGTTGAGAATGTCACGGGAAAAATAGCGTTTTGAACCCGAACCTCTTTTCCGTCAACAAATATAAGGTTGTCTTATAGTTCACACACGGAGTATTTTAAACTCCGCTAAAGCGTTGGGTAGTGGCTAGGATAGTGCGAATTGCAGAAGCACATCTTTCGCAGTGCAGTTTGAATTTGCAACCAATTTGAATGCAGTTTTTCCCACGGAGAGAGCAACTATAAATTTAGATATCGTTTTTCATCATATGAATCTGATCACAATAACTCATTGAAGGAACTTTCAACGGGAAGGCGCAATCCACATTTGCGCACGTTTTTTCCGCCAGCAGACCAAATGCGCAAGGGAAGCTCGAAAATGTGAATTGTGCCTTCCCGTTGAAAGTACATTAAATGAGTTATTGTCATCAAATCCATATGATTAAAAAGGATATCTAAATTAGAAGTTGCTCTATCCGTGGAAAAAGTCGCATTCAAACTGGTTCCATCTTAGCAATGTTACGCGCATTCAAGCTATCTGCAAGAAAAACGAAAAAAGTTTTCCCTCACCCAAACAGGATAAATTTGGGTAACTTTTCACCTAAAGTATAGTCGAAAGTTATAACAAAAACTACTTAATTTGTAAAATTTTTTAACAATAATATCAATAAAACTAAAATAGCACTATTCTCATATCAGTCGTTGTTCGACAACAATAAAAAAAATTTATTAACTAAACAATACGATAGAAGTAGTTGGAATTCGATTTTTACATGCTCGACTGGCAAGTTCTTTACTTTCCATACATCATGCACGATCATGTACTTTGTGCAGAAATATTTGGCTATGTTTTACCAAGCAGAATTAGTCAACATTGCAACAAAAGACGAAAATCCATTCAAAACGTTGAATGAGCAGAAAGGTAAGGGACAAGATTACTACTGGTCATTACAGCGCGCGATACGACTTGACCTCCCTTAAGATTCTGAGAGCAGTAATCTATAACAGCGATATTCAGATTTAGCGCGTACACAATGAGTAAATGTTTACGTGTAGAGTCGCGTGACTGACAACGGCGTTTAATGATGAGTTAATGTGAAACGTTATACAGCTCTTTATGCTCTGCCAATAACCAAGGATGCATAAAGTTACGGATTACATTCTTGGTAATTGACAGGACATAAAGCGACTTAATCATGATTCTCATTAACTCAACGATATCAATCGTGTTTATAAAAATCTCTTATTAGGTCCCGAATGGAACGCTCTTTTGAACATCTTCGTCCCGAAAATGATAGAATGGAATGTGTCATTTTCAATGCTCAGAGATATGTTCCACGAAAAATTTCGAATTTTCTATGATTTTGAAGCACGGAAAGGTTTACTGAGACATTTAAACGTTTATGACAGCAGTCAAATATCGTACATCGGTGACGCTGAGGTTAGTTTTTTCTTCATTTACTAGAATGAACTGAAATGTAATGCTAATAACTTAACCAAAACTTAATAGACAACCATTACAAAGTCCAAAGCTTTTTTAATCGTGCCATTGCACAGTTTGCAAAGTTTTAGGTTTTGTCGTCAATTCATATTTTACCGTAACATACCTCAAAATTTGAAAAGTATTCCAAAGGTCTGAACAGAATTTTTCTGACCAAATATGGCAGATGATAAAAACTAGAGAATTGATTGTAAAAGAAGGGGTCATCAAAATCAATAATTCCACATTTCAATCGATCGAAAATGATGAGATAAATGAGAAAATATTCAGAATATTGTACTAGGCTGGCTAATAAATAGTTTGCGCTTTTCTTCTAATCAGTTTGAATGCGTATAACTCGGTTAAAACGCAACTAATTTGAGTGCTGTTTATTCGTTAGAAAGAGGAACTTTTAACTTAGATTTTCTTTCTTAATATTGAAAAATTGGTCCATATTTAGCCATTTTATGAAGTCGGGTCGGCAGGTCACTTTTCAGCGTTCAGAATGGAGCATTCTCGACAACAATGAACTGTGGTGATACGCAACCAAATTTAATGCGGCTTGTTGCATCTTGTAGAGCTCTCTTTAACTTAAATTTCCTTTTCTTAATCATAGAAATGTGATCACAGTAACTTTTTTTACGAGCTTTTTACGAAAAGGCACAATTCCGCACTTTCAGCGCGTATTTCATTTAATTACCGCGCAATTTGGTCGGCGTGCGGTTAAAAATGCGCGGAAAACGCGCAAGCATGCGGAATTGTGCCTTTCCGTAGGAAGTTCGTAAAATGAGTTCTTGTGATAGGAATTTTATAATTTAAAGAAAGGAAATCTACGTTAATGAGAGCTCTACAAGATGCCGAAAACCGCATTGAATTTTGTTGTGTATTACCAGAGTTATTTGTAGTCGAAAAGCTCCATTCTGAACGCTGAAAGTGATCTGCCGACCCGGCAATATAAAATGGCGAAAAATGGACCAATTGTAAAAATTTTAAAAAAAACCGCACTCAAATTGGTTGCGTTTTAATTTTGTATTCGACTGAGTCTCGTGTGGAATGTCTCAAATTTGTCGTACTGTCGACGCAGATCAATGATATATTTGAATTTTGATTAAGGTTAAAATTTGTTAAAACGTTTGAAGTTATCAAAAAATTAGTGGCGCATCGCAATAATTTTTAATTTGCGCTCATTTTATTCCTAACATCGTACAGAAATGCGAGTGCAGCTTATCTATTGCTGTCAGTGTTCAGCTAGTCAGCCGAGCGCAAAGCGCTTGGCCTCCTTCCTATTCCGGGTTTTAACTTTACTTTTGTTCCATTGAATCAAGTAACCAATAATTTCTTAACTTCTTTTCTTGTCGCAGTGTTTGCCTATTACCGTGGGTGTACCTCATTCCGGTCACTTTGATAAGAGTGAATAATTATGCCACTAAAACTAAACGGAATCGAACGAACAGTTTATCACTGGAAAGCTGGAATAAAGAGCTCTATTTTGGTTATAAAATTTATTAGATTCATATTTTGTATCAGGAAATATGGCGGCCGATTCGAGCACACTCAAATTTTGCAGCTATTTTTTCCGCGGGGCGTAGTGTTAAACTTTTATTTATTATAGCTTTTCAATAAATCATTTTCCATTAAAACGTGATATATCATTGAAATCTACTATTTGCTTGCTATCACTTGGTATAATGGACGATCTTATTTGATTGATTAGAAATTTCTGAGAAGCTGTTAAAAAGCAAAGTGACCGGAATGGGGTTCACCTTTTCGCCGCTAAACGGCGTAGGTGCTCGTCTTTCGCAGCATATATCTTCGCGTATATTTGTCGGTTTGATATGAAATTTCGTACATACATTCCTTAATACTCTATTAATCACCTCCTATTACTGATTTTTTAACAGAAACTGTAATTTTTATGTAATCCTGAATATATTTTTTTTCTTAAGCCTTTGTCCCGCTTTCGCAGTGTCGGCTTGTTGCTGATGGGTCGGAAACCCGCCAGTAGGATAGCGACTGTAGAACATCCGGTCGGCCGTCGCATGCCTGTCACCGGGAGGGTGGCTATGTGGAAACCACCGCAGCGATGCTGCTACCAATTCCCCGACCCACGGAGGGATGAGCACCTTGGTTGGGTGAGGGGCCGCCCTCAGCGGGAATTGTACTCGCGTCCTCGAGACTGGTGAGTGATGAGTGATGGTTTTTTTTTTAGACCACTACACCAATCGGCCTCCCTTATGTAATCCTGAATATTCCTTAAAAGTGACCGAAATGAGGTGCGCCAACGGTACTGCCATTGTTCCGCGCGAGTGCGAGTGGCCCTGTAAAACCGTTCGCTTACTGAGCTTGGATAATTGGAAAATATTGTACGCCCGTTTTCCATCTGGTGCGAGCGCATATCGTCTTGGTTAAGGTTGCAGCTGAGATGGACAATTCCATGTCGCTGAGGGACACCTTGTCTACGGACTTTCTCGTCCCCAGAATTATTTGTTCCCAGGCTTTCTCATCCTCAGACTTTCTCGTCCGTGAAATTTCTCGTCCCCGGAATTTCTCGATCGCGGACTTCTCGTCCTGAGACTTGCTGGTATCAGGACTTTCTTGCCCCCTAAATTTTCAATTTTCCGTCCCTGTTGCAGCACTAGTTTTGTCCATATGCACCCGCAACAGTGGTCACTTCAGCGATCGCTCGACTATTACTTATTCCCAAACGGAATGGTCAGTATGCGCTCTTTTCCTTTGCATACAGGGTGGGCAAAAAGTGACTGGAAGGATTTGATTGACTATTGCTCGACTCTGCGGGCATCATTTTTGATATGTTTTTCCAAATGAATGTTCTACTTCTAACTAAGACCAGTTTTTAAGATTAAAAAAGAATATCTATTTTTCATCATTTAATGTTACTTTTAGAAAATACGAGATTTTTCCATGAGTAGAGTGGCTAAAAGATAAAGATATGATTTGTTTTTTGAATAACTTGGCTCAAAATAAACCAACTGAGCTTAAACTTGACATAAATAATCTAAAAATATTGGGGTATTATTTGAAAGAATAATTACTGAATTCGGTCAAGGTGTTTTCAAGATATACCATGTAAACAGAAGTACTCATTTTCAAGCGAACTGCCAGCGACGCTACGAAATGTAATTATTCGCTTATGGATAAGATTTCTTCATAACTAGCGGACAGATCCTAAGGACACTGTACAGATATAGTAAAACGGCTTGGCTACGAAATGAGTAGTAGCTCAATGCAATCTGATCACTCTGTGCTGAGATAAGTAATCACAAAGCAGAAACTGTCTGTCGCGACGGCGCGATTTCATACCGTTAGTGATAGAAGACTGAGCGGAACGCTTAAGTAGCCACACTCCCAGGAACCATCTCGCTCTCAATAAGTAGCTGTACTCAATAGAATACGCCTCACGCTATCCTTTAACCTGAGGTGGGACTCGCTTGTTTTAGCTTTGGGGGAGACAGTCGGCTCACCTAAGCTATCTCACTCTCACTATGAACCACCGTATTATCTGACTGTCTCTGATACAACTGTTTGTGACGAATAGAACGGTTAAAGGAAGAACAGAGAAGATCTCGTCACAACACTGTCCTCATGTTTCACATCATCAACTTTGTGATTGATTATCTCAGCACGGAGTGATCAGATTGACTTGACCTACCACTCAGCTTGTAGCCACGCCTTTCTTCTATATGTGCGTAAAATTACGTTAAAATCTGTTTACTACTTATTGAGAAGTCTTAAGTGAAAGCAAATCATTGCATTCGGACAGTTTTATCCGTCAGTGTACGCGCAAAATCTCGTATTTTCTAAAAGTAATATTAAATGATGAAACATGTACCAGTTTTAAAGATTTTTAAAAGAAAATCTAAGATATAAGTAGGGCTTTCATTTGAAAAAATCCACATCGAAAATAATGCCCACAGAGCCAAGCAATAACTAATCAAACCCTTCCAGTGACTTTCTGCCTACCTTGTATAAGTTACGATTGCAGCTTGGGAGCTCCTATCACTTTGTGCTAATCAGCCGAGCGCTACGCGCTTTGCTTGGTTCTTATTCTAGATTTTAATTAAATTTTGTATCAATGAAATTACATTTAGCAAGTAATCAAAAAATTTTTAAAAAGTTGTTACAGAGACCGAAGGTCTCTTAAAAAGGGAATGAAATTAAGATCGGATTTTTCTAAGCATCGAGAAACTTTTGGCACAATTGGCAAAAAGTTTTCGGATTTCGATGAAATTTTGCATGCTACGATGGTTTAGGGTGAAACTTCCGAAAATAGTGTCGGATTTTTTTACACAAGTTTTCGCTTCGAGACACGGCGGGAAATTTAAATTTCTTTGCTGAAAACGTAGAATTTGTCAAAATCAATATTTTTATATATCAATAGATTGGAAATGATGAGAAAAATCTGAATTTTGTTTCAAATTGAAAATCGGTGCAGAACCTGAAAAGTTATGCAAGAGAGAATATTCGAATTTTAGAACTTTTCAGTTTTTTGGTTTTTTCGGTCAAAACTTGTTAACATTTTCAAAAAGTGAAGCACTAAAGAATTTTAGCCCTAACTCTGGGCTATCCAACGGTGTCATAAAAAGTGCCAAACTCGTGCAGACATGGGTCGCAATTTGAGCTTGAACTGACACATGCTTTGAGGCTTTCGTCATTTGCTGTTAAAATCGTTTCACTCTACTCGAGTACAGTTACTCTATTTTTAGAGCATGTGTTATCGTCATATCTTATAATTAGTCCCCTAACGATGGCCTAACCAACGCCATTGGTTAGCCATAGATAGCTAACGTTTTAGGCTGCTCATTGATGGATGAAAATGCATCGCTTTCTGAGTCATAAAAGCATTCTGGTTGTCGCTCACGCATCTGCCTTGGTCTTCTTCGGGTAACCACGAAAGATGGGCCACTTTTGACCAAATTTTCGACCCATACCTAACCGATTCCGAAACTATCTATGATACCGCTGGATAGTTTATCGTTAGGGGGCTAATCAGTAACTATACCGATAATACACGCTTTAAAAGTAGAGCAATAGTACTCGAGAAGAGTGAAACGATTTTAATTGTAAATGACGAAAGCCTAAAAACATGAGTCAGTTCAAGCTCAAATTGCGACCCATGTCTGAACGAGTTTGATACTTTTCATAGTAGCGTTGGATAGCCCAGAGTTAGGGCTACAATTCTTTAATACTTTACTTTTTGGAAATGTGAACAAGTTTTGACCGAAAAAACCAAAAAACTGAAAAGTTCTAAAATTCGAATATTCTCTCTTGCATAACTTTTCAGGTTCTGCAACGATTTTTAATTTGAAAACGTATTCGAATTTGTCTCATCATTTCCAATCTATTGATATATAAAAATATTGATTTTGACAAATTCTACGTTTTCAGCAGAGAAATTTAAATTTCCCGCCGTGTCTCGAAGCGAAAACTTCTGTAAAAAAATTCGACACTATTTTCGGAAGTTTCACCCTAAACCATCGTAGCATGCAAAATTTCATCGAAATCCGAAAACTTTTTGCCAATTGTGCCAAGGCTCTGAACAAGTTTCTTGATGCTTAGAAAAATTGGATCTTAACATGAAAAGCCAAAGTTACACTTTAGAAAGACTTGCTCGTTCCTATTTACTCTCTTCAACTGTTTGCTAGAAAGGTAACGAAATAACGGGACTAATACTGATGTGAACTGCTCAAGTGTTGATATCAGTAGGTTGCAGTTGCGGCGCTTCGCGCCACAACAGCAACATACTGATATCAACACTCGAGTAATATGGCGCTTCGCGCCGCAAGAAGCAGAAATGAAGACAACACAGGATAAATCGAACTAAAAGGCTTCAATAATCTAGAAGAGAAACGAGATTTCAGTTAACCAATTGGAATGACTGACATCTCGTTTCTCCTCTAGATTATTGAAGCCTTTTAGTTCGATTTTTTTCTGTGTTGTCTTCATTTCTGCTTCTTGCAGCGCGAAGCGCCATATTACTCAAGTCAGATCAGTATTAGTCCCCACTATTTCGTTACCTTTCTAGCAAACAGTTGAAGAGAGTAAATAGGAACGAACAAGTCTTTCTAATGTGTAACTTTGGCTTTTCATGTTATTACTGTTACGGCTGTTTTGTGAAATTGCTGTCTTATTTTTAGGTCTGCTACGTTATCGGATTGAGCACCGATGAACACAGTGCTTTCAGTCTTAACCTGTCGAATCCACTAGTTGTCCAAATAAATACGAGAAAAACAAAACCTCTACTTGGCGAATTAATATTACCTTTTGCTGACCCGGAAGAACCATCTGTAATCGATTTGACTGGCAAAACTCTACGTCCTGCAGCTGAAAGCAGTTCTTACGGCCATTTCATGCTTAAAATAGGTTTGCAGCTTTACATAATTGCATTGATGCGAACTGAAGTGAGATCAATGATGTCTCGGTACTGATTATGCAACTTGGAAATTAAAGTAAAACAAACAGCTTTCACCCTTTTAACTAAAGTGCATCAAAAACTGAATTTACTATGTAAACGCGATAATTGAATTAAAGTTCACCGTAATCCATTTTAAATTCGCGAAAGTTCATAATTATCTAATGAAATTGGATGGTTTAAAGTAAAGGAAAGGTTTTATCTTTTCTCGAAAATAAGTGCATCGAAGCGAATTGGGCATGGTATACGATATGGCCAAAATTTAGGCTTACCTGGATGAAGCGCAGCTTTAGTAAGTTGCATAAATTTGAGAATAAGATCGAAACTTGCCTGGAAATTTCCTAATACCATCGGTAGAGTTCTACACCATCAGGTTGTCAGGCAAGTTCATGTATCTTTTGTAATGCAAAACGTATGGTTCCGCTATACAGAAGTTGCAAAAATTTACCAGGACAATCGGACAAATGATGGATATTCAATCATCAGCGGTTGTGTGATACAACATAGGGGTATTTTTCGCCTTATTTGCCTCAATCGGCTAAAAAAAAATTCTTCTCAAAGCTCGTATGCTTTTCTCTTAAACGTTCACCCACTCGCCCCTTCCAGTTTCTTGGTGATCTTCGACCATGTCAAATAATTTTTTAGGAAAGACGCAGAAAGTCTTAACCAGCGTTGGAGCTGACTACTACTCGCTTCCGATCGTCGACAGTAAACTGAAATGTTCTCAGACAACAAACTTTGTAGAATGCCAATTAAACTGCCGCCGAGAACAACTGAAAAGACTTTGTCACTGTTCACCGGTTGCATTGACATCGCTTAGCAGTGATAATTACGGTAAAGAATTGGTGTTAGGATATAATGGAAGTGGTTGGAGCTTAAAAAATGACTTCTCAGCTGATGTTTTTTCATTCTGGTTTGTCCTAACGAACAGTACGGAAGTAATATACTAGGGATAACTAATACGTAGTAGTAAGACAAATACCTCAGGAGGCTGTTTCACAAAAGAGCAGTCGAGCACAGAGAACAGCGGGCTGCGTCTTCCATCACTCTTATGCCGTCAAATATGGCTGAGATACGACATTCACTCACTGAATGCTAAAAACAGTGGATGACTGTAGTAAAAAGGGCCTTAGGAGTTAATGATTCTTCCAACCGGTTCTTCGCTTTCTCATCGTTCACTGTCCTATGGTATCAATACACGAAAATCGAATATTTACTTCACCTCCAGTGTTCACATTCATATTTGGTTAGAGCTCTTTGAAGATGAAAATTATTGTCAAGAATCGCTGCACTTACCAAAAATTAGTGCTCGCCAGCTCGGATAGCGAAAAATTCTTAAGCTCACGTATAGTACAGAATGTTTTAATTTTTTCGCACTTATTTTTAATTACTTTAGTAAGGTTGTCCAACCCGCCTATTTCTTTTTTTGTTCGATTCACAAGAAACTAAGAATTTGTTTGGTACTACGCTCAGCTCAAACAGATACATATGAAGGGAGTTACAAGGGTTTTATGTGAGGTACGCTGTTTATCGAATAATGAGGTACAGGGTCCACCACTTTATAATAGACTTCAAATTGATACCATTTCTGAACCATGCAACCGATTTTGCTGAAATTTCACAGAAACGTAGCAGGTTAATTGAGTCATTGTTATTATGAGTTTCAAGTTATTTGGTTCGCGCATTCTTTGTAATTTAAAACTTTAGACCGTGCTCATGTCAACTTCGATAGGTTTTTATCAAAAAACTAACTAAAGTCAGTTTTCTGGGAGAGCTTAAAGATTTGCCGTGAAACAGTTCAAATTTAGGCTAATTTTTCACATAAAAGACCAACTGTTCAATTTATGTTGTGAGATGCGTTAGAAGAAATTGTTAGACACTCTTTCCCAGCTTTATTAAAACAAACTATGAACTGGGCTATCGAGCTAACCCCTCCTATCTCTATTTAGCTTCGCTAGATGTTCAACAAGCATTTCCCGAATGCACATTTCGTCAATATGAAAGCTGTCTGAAAATGTTTAACGGTCATGAGAACATTTCTTGCACCAACAACTGTCTACAACCCTGCTATCGTCGAAAATTCACCTTCCACGTCATAGACCTCAGTGCTGTTGAAGCTGATA
Organism: Plectus sambesii; assembly: GCA_002796945.1. Lineage (NCBI taxonomy): Eukaryota > Metazoa > Nematoda > Chromadorea > Plectida > Plectidae > Plectus > Plectus sambesii. The sequence goes on from NIUQ01003772.1 coordinate 15,004, forward strand.
TATATGACTTTCAATCTCACCTCTCCATCGCCATCGAAATCTTCGATTACGCTGAGTTTAGTGAAGATTTTTTGTGGACTGTTAAGGTAAAATATTACTTCCAGTAGCCTAGATTCATGAATTTATGTCTTTGCAGGCCATAAGAATATAGGAAGTGTTTCACACTTCATGAAACTTATGCTGTAATAGAGAGGAGAATGTTAGTAAGAGATATGAAAAGATGACCTTGTACAGGGTGCCCATTAAGTCATGATCCAATTCGTTTATTGAATAACTTGGCCCAAAATTATTGAAATGAGCTGAAAATTCGCATAGATATTCTACAAACGATTAGAATTTTTTTTGTAAAAAATTATTGAATTTGGTCAGCGCATCGTCGAGATATGGCCCAAAAAAAGTACTCGTTTTAAAGCAAATGGCGTGCGACGCATGGCGGTAAATTCATGGGTGAGCTCGGCACGAAGAAATTTCGGATAATTTTAGGCTTGAAATCAATGATAATGTGATTTTGCTTTGTTTTATCGTTTTAAAGCAAAAATTATTCGAAGTTTCTTCGTGCGGACCTCACCCATGAATGCTGTCTCGCATCGTACGCCATTTGCTCTAAAACGAGTGCTGGTCTTTTTTGGGCTATATCTCGACAATGCGCTGACCAAATTTAATAATTCTTTTTTCAAAAATTTCCTCATCGTCTGTAGATTAACTGTGAAAATTTTCAGCTCATTTCAATAATTTTGGGCCAAGTTATTCAAAATACAAATTGTATCATGACTTAAAGGGGAACTCTGGTGAAAAATTATTATTTGATATGTTGTCAAGTCGAACGCGCTGATCATCGCTGCGCATTCAGTTTTTATAGATTCGACTTCCTTAAAAAGTTATAACACCTTAAAAATTGGTCGACGTTCAACGTTCACAAACGTAACCGACAGTACAAAGTTTGTTGGACACTTCGTTTCAAGACCGCGAGTTACGCTGAGAAGTGCATGCTCTACAAAATGATATGCAGTCGAGAGATTCAAACAATTG
>NIUQ01003773.1:0-16149 GCA_002796945.1 Plectus sambesii
CTATATGACGCATCATAGTAAAAACCATTGTTGTGTCTAGACGTTCACAAACGCGCCGTTAAGGCCGGCTAACGTAACTCACTTGCTGTTATGCTACAATGCTGTTACGCTGGCTTCCTAGTGAATAAAACACCTGTTAATAATAGAAGTACGTGGCACCCCACGTACAAAAAAATGATGAGCAACGTTTGCATTTAACGGAAGTTATAGCAAAATTGTCGTTTTCATTTGAATGCTCCTCGTATTAGCACATAAGAGACATTTAAAGCAGCGTGCATTATACAAAGCGAAGGCGCGAATTCATTTCCTCATTTGAAAAAATGGGATAAATATTTTGATCACACGGTTATATACCTATAACCTTGTCTGGTTGAGGCAAAACTCTTAGCTTCAAATGGAATAATGCTGGTTATATTCCGCAGAATGCGCCATATGCATGGAATAAATTGGTTTCTGCACGTGCTGTCATGCGCAGATAATTCTTTTTTCCTAAAAATATTCTTTAAATGCCTAGTTAAGGTTTCATATGTGATTCAAAGTAAATGCATGAATTATAAAACTACCTTACTTGTATCGCCCGTACACAGTGGATGCAAATAGAAACGACTGCAGCTTAAATCAAGGGTTGCCATCTAGTCTCTCTGCTGTCGTCCAGAACGCGTTCAAGCTAGATTTTCAATATTCAATAAAATTGCCTGGATACACAATGGCACAGGCACTGGCTGAATGCGTAATATAATTTTACGCTATTATCTCACTCTGAAAAGCAACAGCGACGATCGCAGAATGACACAGAAGATATTATTGACGGAGTTAATGGCTGGTATCCACATCAAATGCCATATTTTGATGTTGAATTTTGAGCAGATGTTGAGTTGCACTTTCGCATTTGGGATGAGCGCTGGAGTCTGAATTGTAATCAGGTTTTTGCCCGCGCTGAGCGGAGAAGCAACAACATTAGCCAGTCCGTACGAACTTACGTTCTACGAAAGGTGAGCTTCGTAAGTTCGTATTTTCTACGAAACTCCGCCCACAGACTTATGACACAGGACGCTCTCGCACTTGTGTTGCATAGCAACAGAGGATCAGTTGCCATGCAACACGCTGCATTTTATACAGTCAAAACCGGATAAGTGCAAACCGGATAAGTGCAAAAACCGGATAAGTGCAACAATTTTCGATGCCCCGAACTTTTGTACTATGTTTTGTACACGATCCAAAACCGGATAAGTGCAAACCGCATAAGTGCAAAAACCGGATAAGTGCAATATTTTTGCAAGCCCCGTGTTCAACTTTTCTATTGAATCGTGACCGGATAAGTGCAATAGGCATGACCGCGCCTAAATGTCACNAATGTCACTCAAAGCGCATCTCAACTCCGGTTATCTCGAAGCTTTGTTTAGTGACAAGGAATGTTTTCTTTACCATTTCCACTTAACAAGGACATTTTCCAAGTCAGATTAATATGAAAATTTTCCCTTTTGATAAGGAAAAGGCTATCTTTGCATTGGATAGTGCCCGTATTAAGTATAAATGCTATATTACTACTCAAACATGCTTATTTTAAAGATTTGAGCATAAATCAAGTCAAAATAAGTGCATATAAGCAAAAACCGCTTAAGTGCAAAAACCGGATAAGTGAAACAATTTTTCGTGCCCGGTCGAATTGCACTTATCCGGTTTTGACTGTAATGTGATTTTATGGATTAATCATTCAGATTCGGTTCTGATTCCAGTTCTAATGATACCCCAAATTGTACCATATGGAATATGTGTACCCGGTAATAATAACTTGAACCGGAACCGAAACCTTTAATTAATTATTCACGCTCCTTTCATTAAGAGTCACAATGATACTTATAATAGTTAAAATAGGTTACGCTCCCTTATTTCGTGAATAGAATTTTACGCAGATGAATGTAAAACCATTTTTTGAGCTTAGATTTATGGCGCGGGCATGACAGACAGACTATCTTTGGAGGGAAAGATGCTCCCGACAAGTTAAATGAGCATCAGTGGTGAAATGTCACGGCGCGTGTAAGCGTGAATTGGCACAATTTCTTGCAAAGTTCGCTGTTTGAACTCAAAACTCAATTGATCGACAGGAATCCACGTTTATGCGCAGTTTGCTTGAAATGTATTCAGGTGACACAAGCGGTTGCGTTCACTATATTCCGTGTCAGAGACGTTGACCGCTTATGCAGTGAGCCAGGCGTCAAGCAGAAATCTTCAGCAATATCCGCAGTGTGCTCCACAGGAGCGGGAAGTGGCACTTGGAGTGGCATTCACTACTCAAATTTTGGAATGATTTATTACAGTTTACAACGCAAAACGAACATTTTTTGTAGCTGTTATTATCGGATAAGGATTGGATTCGGGAACCCAGAAATTTGAGAATTGTACAGCTTTCTATGCCCCAACCGAACTTTCTCGAAACTCCTTATCTCAACTTTGGTCCCCGAAATCCAACCTTAGTAGGTTAGTGTCAAATCAACTGTTACTATCGGCAGGCTCTGCCGTTCTGGTCGAGTACTGTACAGTAGCGACAAAACTCCGAGAAAGCTGTTGATCGCGGAGGAAAATGTGATACTTATATACGATCCACGCGAAATATGACTCAACTACAATTTCCATCATAATGGTCCAGCCGATCAGTTGCGTCGCCGATTGCTTTACGTCGGCATCTGAAATGGACTGCTTCAAAATAAGTTCTCCAGACTGCAGCTTTGGTCGACATCATTATGAGAGATAAACAGCAGAACCCGGTTATATACAGCACCTCGGGAGCTAGCCAAAAGCTGCACATAGCCGGATTGCATATTACCGTGTTCTAATGTACAGACTGCAATCAACAATTAAAATCCGGCTTACCCGTTTCTTTCTCCTCGTCCCCTGCCATTGTTAAGACAAAGTCTCGAGCAAATGATGTGTTATCACAGAGAGCTATCACACTCAAAATAATTGTTATGACTGCAATAATAAATCCGAGAATCTGAAATTTAAAATATTTCACCGACACTGTCTCCTTTGATATTTAGAAAAATGTTACAGTTATGTATTATAAACAGAAAAAAGTTTATGGATCTGCGAGACGATATCAGAATAGAGATGGCTTGAAAATTCGAAAAATTCTTCTTTCTTCCACCTTTCCCTAGCATAAAATCGATCCTAATCAAACTCTTGGTATTACAACGGCGAACGAAGAATCGAAGGACCAAAATAATTTTTAATTTTGTGAGCAGCTTCGATTTAGTAAAATGTTTCCTACGATCGATCTCACGCGCCCAGTAATCGCTCCCGTTTTGTCACCGCTGAGTATTACGTCGTCTCAATTGCGTTGAGATTTCTGAACAAATTACTCAGAGCTCTTGAAATGGTCCAACAGTTTTCTTGTATGCTCATAGACTTACCGCGACCAGAATGTACGGCGCACAGTATACAGCTCGCTCCGTTCGAAAGGCGTTGATCAGGCAGGCCAGAGCGAATCCCCAAGCAATAAATATAGCAATTTCGTAGCTCAAATAGCCACTTGAAAAGAATGCGACCTTATCTATAATCATTAGCACCAGCTGAAGGGCTGTCACAATCGCCACAATTTGCGCGCCAGTCTGAAAGTTTTCCATTGAGTGCTCTGTGAGGAATTAGGAAATTAAAACAATGTCTATCCTTATTGACAAATTTTACCTTGACGTTGACAGCATTGCAGCAGCATTTGTATTTGCTCGAATTGGCGTCGAAAGTAGGTCCCATCGTTTCAGTCATCAAGGTTTGAAAATGAACAAGAGCTCTCAAGAATTAATCTCTTTGTTAACGAAGATCTGTCAACATCATATAGAGTGGTAGATGATGAGGAACTTGCGAATGTTGAGTGGAGTAAACAGTGGCGCGCCAGCAGAACATATACGCGTGTATGCGCTGTTACTCTTGGATGAACGCAAAGGTCACCACCGCCTTGCGCCTCCGACGCATACGTCCGACTCGTGCCCACGCGAAAAAACTGGTTCCGCCATAATTTTCAATCGCTGCATTAAAGCGGTTGTCACAATGCGGACACAAGACACAAATGCGTCTTCGTCCCGCGTGTGTCTGGACGCATTTGTGTCCGCATTGTGACCGCCACTTAAAAATGAAACATGTTTGCCACCGGGCTCGGCTAAGATGTGAAACAATATGGCTAACTGCTGACCTACTAATGATGATTGCTAAAGACACGTCTTTATATAAATTTTCCCACGAAATCTTGTCTGTCCATAACTGCATACTCTTGATAAAGCGGCTTATCTGACTTTGCATGATATCAGTTGAAATATTGTAATGGCGACTGAATGATATAGTGGATGCAACGGCGAATAGGACAAAATATATTGAGAGCCGTTGCGGCGATCCGCTCTTATATTACTTTGTGGACTGTGATTAATTCTCATCATGAAAATTGCCTTTAAAAGAACATGCTATTGATCTCATATGTGAAATGTGACTGAATTATTGCTCTGTAATACGCTTGAATATTTTAAACATAACATTCAATTGCAGGTCGTCTTTTAGGAAACGTAAGACAATTTGTGAAATATGCATATTATGTTCACTTTAATAAGTACGCTTTTCTAATAAAAGCGGACGTTATTCAAACCTCACCGGACACTTTTTAATGAAAATAATTTGACAGAGTGTCCTATTTGATATGGAAGATGTCTTGTATGGCCAGTTTCAACGAACTGTTGCGAGAACAACGATATTGTGAATTTGTCTACTGCTTTGAAAAGATCTTTATTAAAGGAGAAATAATGTATAGATAATAAAATTATTTGATCATATCGGTTTGAAAGCGCCACATTGTGCACCAGCGCTGGGCCACTCTCTGTTCCTCGATGGCGCACAAACAGAGAGACATTCCTGCTGAGTTTTGAACTTGTTCGCATTGCCGACGCACTCTTCTGAGTAAAATAGTCGACAGGCGCCCGTTTGCGCGTCAAAAAAGTAGAAAGCGTGATGAACATCGAAGCGAATATCATTTTGTCGTCGCCGTCGTTTGAACAGACATATCGCCGAATCAGGTGGCAGATAGCAAATTGCTGCATATCGGCGTGACGGCATAAAAATCGGCAGCGAAACCGGCGCAATCGATTGAGGCCTTTCTTCAGCCGATATGACACCATAGGCAGAGGCGAAAATTATCAAACATAGTGCTTCAGCGGGTGACAATGCCATCATTGCCGACAATTTTCTTATTAGGTTAATAATATTATTGTTTCGCTAAAGAGAAACAGAATGCGCTGTCTGTCAGCGTTTATGAACGATTACATTATTTTCTTTCGCATCATGTTATAAGAATGAAACAAAACAGTGCGTTGTCATCTTATCCAAATGCTCAATCATATTAAATGTAATACCGAACAATACCTTAGCGATGAGTGAGCAGACTGACGTAATCGAAGCCATACTGCACTGGAATATAATAATTCTAGCCCGCTTAAAACATTAATATTCTTTAACAAAGTGCAATTTTTGAGCATTTATTACGACAGAAAGGTGTGATCACTGTCTTATTACTGTTCAAAATAGTCGGTGAATGTTCCTATGTTGTGCGCTTTATTAGCATACACCAATAACTAGTTTCTACTAAGGATTCGATCGTTGATAGCCTATTGGAAGCAATGATATGTGTCCCCTAAAAGTCTGCCGCACTTTGCTTTGAATCATGGAGATGCAAACGATTTCAGCCACATAGAAAGGGAGAAATTTAGGTTTAAAATTTGAGTAAGTTGGACTCTGAGCCGTTTGGATTTGATTCCGACAGACACCCGTCTCCTTTGAAATCGTGCTTTATCCCATAAAGATCACATTAATAAAGATACTCAACCATTATTTAATGCTAGATGTTCTATAATGCTAAAGTTTACCCTTATATCTGCGAATTAAGCACTACGACTATCGATTTGACTATCTCTGAACGCAATATAAATTAACGGCAATATTTAATCGGTCTGTATTTGTGAACGATATGGGCCGAGAATGTTTATACAAAGACGCTGCGACAAGTTCCATAAAAAACTCATCATCAGTTCATAGGTTTATCGAAGCGATAAAGCATCCGTAGTATAATTTACGAAAGCCATTCGTACATCAACTCATGAGCACGCCAGTTTAGGCCAAGTGCGATTAGACGAAGGCGCGCAAGCTTTTTGGCAGTCTTCCAATGTTTCAAAGTTATTTTCATTTCTACCGCAATCTTCAGAGTAGAAAGGGTAACAGGCGCCAGTCAGAGCATCGAAGTAGAATCGAGTATGAAAAACATCGACGCGGTCGTTACTATCTCCTTTTATTCTGTCGTTTGGGAGGCAAATTGAGGAGTCCGGGGGCAAATAGCAAATGCTGGGATAGCGATGGTCGGGTGGTGAGAATACTGGCATGCCCGACGATTTCAATTCGCCCATCACGTTGCTGGTCAGCAGAGAAGGCAGAAATAACACCACTGTTTGCAGAATAGAGCGCATTTCTGATTCAATGTTCTGAAATTTGGACAATTGAAAAACAGTAATCTTTTTTCCTTGAAATAGACGCGACAAAAAGTCTTCGCCATCACTCTACAAACCGCACTCTAATTGGTAAGTTTTTCAGTCAACATCAAAACTGACAATTCGCACTCTTACTATATTTGCATTGCAAGGTGCAAATCAAATTAAAAATAACCTATTCGAGTTACTTTCACCTTGTTTTAAGAGTTTTTCCTCCTGACCCACGTTGAATTTCACGACTCTTAAGAACGAACCAGTCTATAGGCTAACCCCATCTACACCACTTAACCTGCTCCGCTACCGCATAACAAAACATCGAGCTAGCGCAGATGAAAGTAACCAGCTTTTGGAAGCTTACAAAGTTCTTTAGCATTTGTTAATGGTTTGAATGCTTCGGTAGCCGGAGACTCCGACTGAATCAAATGTTTACATAAACCACAACTGTCTAAATGTGTCTATTCAAAGGCGATACGAGAGAAGCGAGTCAACAAAGCATTAAGAAAACAGCGACGTGTATTTAACGTTCTAAGCATTCTCTAACCATCACATTTCCGATCAAAGTAAAAACTTTGAAATTATTTTTCTCTACAAGAAGTGCATTATTGGGATCAAGTTTGAATAAATATACATCACTATTAAACTAATCGAACAAAAAGTTAAAAAAATCTGCTCAAATTCGAAAGTCATCTTGAGTGCTTCTGCCAGAGTGAGCTAGAGCAGTTTTGCTGCGGAAAATCCAAAATACGCTAACAGCAAGTTACATCTTACAATCTTTCGATCCCTCTCTACCTTGCCGTACGATAACAGAATGCAGGGAGAACTGCGCGATTGCTACCTCTCGTGGCCTATCCTAATCTGGGTCTTATTGACTATAGACATGCAAAGTTAATTTGCATTGTAGCGGGTGACTTTGAAGATTCATGTTTAATAAGGTGAAGGGAGTTGGCTGCTTAAAGCCAAAGTCCCAATGCAACGACGAGCGAAAAATCCCGCTGTTGTTAATGCAATATCGCTGCTTTAGGTCACAATAGAGTAATTTTCTCTAGCCCAGCTGCACGCAAATAAATCTGATGAGAAGATTTCGTCCGATTGGAATTGTGTCGCTTGTCATGGGCGACATTTTTTTATTGCCTCCAGATTTTCTGGGACAGATTATTGCTATTCCACCACATTATAAACAGTTACTGATGATACGAGTTAATTTTGGGATTCAGATTTGTATGGTGCAGCGATGAAAACTGTTAGAACTAGGAATTCATAAATTCATAAAACAGATGAAGTAGAAAGCGATACAGGCTTCAGTTTGGCGCTTAAATATCCAATATATGCAGTATACAGGAATTCATATTGTGACACATGAAGGGGCGCGACGAATATAGCTAATCGCTAACCTAGCACTATGACTGCCGCTCAAAGGGTTGGTTAATATCCCGTGAGAAAAGATTGGGAGCAATTAGCTCTCTTAAAATCTCGGAAGATATCCACTTTGCGCTACGTTTCATACAAATAGAGTAAATAAGCAGATTTTCTCAGCGCTCACAACGCGTCTATGGTCTCCTCAGGCAACTGACTGTTCTCTGCAGTCGGCAACAGCAGCGGAACCATTAGAAATACTGGTTTATTCAGCTGAAGTCTTTGACGCGTCGTTTGCCAGGCCCAATCGGCGGATGGTGTTGTCAAATGGCTGGTGAACAATGGCCAAAATAACCAGTCACCAGTCGCCCGTCGCATTCATCGATTTATCCTGCTTCCTTCGGGGCAAATTTTTTGTTTCTCTGCTCGTGAAGACAAAGGAGTGCAGCGGTTATAATTATTTGCCGAAAGCGTTCTGTTGTTATAAATTTTTCAGTGCAACCATTTATTGGATGTATTGACTTTGGTTGTCGCCAGTGTTATTGCAGACAACGTGGGGAAGACTCCTTCAAGCAAATAAGCAAATATTAATCGTTATTAGCAGGCAATCAGAAAGGATGATAAAGCTCGGAGAACAACTCGAGGTTTGTTTACCTATGCAATTGTTACGTATTAAGTGTAAAGATATTTGAATTAAGATGATAAATCAACGTGTGAACAATAATAATTAGCAAAAATCTCAGCGCGTTTGATTTTGAAAGTATCTTTATAAACGTGATAATGATATAAATGAGCTGAGAAGTGGTGGCTCTCAGTTGGATCAATTAGCCGCCAGTAGTAGGTAGCAGAGCAGATTGGCACTCGATCACGGGCCAATGAGCGATCTAGTGAATCGATAAGAGGCGCATCGGTCGGCGTCACCCGTCCGTCCCGCGGACAGGCCAGGCGATCGCGCCGATCCGTGGACCTTTCGGGCCACCCTGCGCGATAGCGGCGTTTTCGGGTCCGGGGTGGTAGGCAAGTGACAAATTAGCCAATCAATGTGCGGTCAGCCCGATGGGACTCTTCCGCGGCTCGATCGGGCGGCCGCTGCGCAATCTTTGTGGTCGCCGTCGCGGGCCGAAAGCGTCGCGGGGGGGCCAAGAGTCGATTGCCGTCGTTGACCGCGGACAATTGTCTAACGCGCACTTCGCGGCTCGCTTGCTCTCCGCTGCTCCGATTCGACCGCCGCATCCGCCTCCTCTGCGCCGTCTGCTCCAGCTCGAACGACGACGATCTGCCCGCCCGATTACAGCGGCAGCTTCTTCGTCGCCCCTCCCACGTCTTCTACTGCAGCATTGTTCAAGAACACTCGCGCCAGTCGAATCGAACGCTCTGCGTCCATTTGATTCGCCGTCTGTTGTTTTGATTATGCGCCCGGCTCCCGATGCGTTCGGCGCCCGTTAATAGCAGCGCGTTCGAATTTGCCGCCCCCGATGGGCGTGGCCACGAGCGACAACCTGCGCCGTTACTAAGTCGATAATAGCACAAATCGGAAGAGAGATATTGGGAAGAAGATGCTGGTCCGCCGGCCGTCTGCTCTCGGTCCGGCATCGCCCAATCGGCCGCATCAAGATGCCAGCAACAGGCAGGGCCAATAGCTTTTGCATTTGCTTGCCTTTAAGATAGAGACGAGCGAGTGGGCTTAGCGGTCTGAATGAATGGAAGAGGAGATATTTGCTCGAGGCGGCTGGATCCCATTTCGGAGAAAATATTTATGCTGACGAGGGGAATTGAGGTTTAGACCATACCCTTTTTTGAATATCCCTCCTACAGCTGGTCGAATCTCGACGAAGATGTAGCGACGATTGACCGTCTCATAACCGTCCTAATACAAAAATCTGCATCGACCTATTAACATTCATTTATCAATCTTCTGCTCTCTCTTCCCTTAATTCTTGTATAAACAGTGTCAATTATTACAGATTGATGGTATTTTGTTGATTTGGGGACAAAGGGCAAAGATTTAGAATGAATGTCGACCATTTTTTGAGGCAATTATATTAATTTTGTTATGCGAATGGTTGGCGTTTGACTGCTCTAAAAGATTTTTAATTCAAGCAGTTTGCGTTTAAAGAATGATTTAATTATTATGAGCACAAGCTAAAGTTGGAATTTAAATTACAAGTTGGTAATAGTACTACAAGTTAATCATTTTGTAATTTTTTCTGACCCCCAACTTGCTGTTGCTTTAGAGAATCAGAGTATATTTAAAGACAACAAAAAAAGGATAAATTTATAGTTTCTCACATGCTCTGTTACCTCTTTGGCACCGTTACAGCGACGCTCTTTCTAGAATCATTTTTTGCATCCTATCTTAATTGTAAAGATGGACTATTTGGTCAGTTATGAGCGTGACAAACTTCCCCATGCGCGTTACAGTGGACTTGTCAACCCGCTTTCTATAGTTCTGATCAAGACACTTGTAATTGTAATAGTTATTTGAAACAAGTTCTCGAAATCATTATTTACAGTCGTAGAAAGATATTTAGAAAGAAGCAATTTTTGAAGAAATTGGTGACGCATCAATTGCAGGTATCGAATGAGGAGTCAAAGGAGCTACACTGGAAAGAGGAGATCGAGGTGAATCGGACAAAGTTTATCGACCAGTTGGTCCCAACGATGTTCAACAACACGGACTATTTATTCTTTCTAACCAGCGAGCAGTCTGATCAAGTGACGCGTCGCTTAAGCATCGAGCTTGCTCATTACGAAAAACAGTTGGGCATCAAATATTCCGATCAGAAGATCCGATGGGACTTCTGGAACGCCATGCTGTACGCCCAGACGATCTGTACGACGATTGGATATGGACATTTGTATCCTTCGACCGTCGCTGGAAGGGTTTTTACGATGCTGTACGCGATTGTCGGCATTCCTCTTGTGCTTAGCATTCTTGACGATTTAGGTAAGCGAAGTTTAATTTGTGGTAAGACAAGGTCCTTATTTTCCGCTAACTCCTCTCCTCCTAGCAGGCGCGAATCTTGAACTGACGAGCGGCGGTAGTTACGAAAACAGAGGGGGAGATGAAAATATATATGCATAAGCAACAATAATCTTCTAAAAACTGGGGGATTTTGTCAGCCTGGAAACCCCCCTCTCCCCCTCATTGCCCGATTTATCTCTCAGCTCGCCAGTTCTAACGAGCTTCTTGTGTGACACGTGGAATCTGAAGGAGATAAATTCGGTTTACACGGGAACTGCAGTGAATTATTTTTTAATAAATGTGTGGATCAAGAATACGTGTTACCGAGTTGACATTTCTCGTATCACTGAAGAAGAGTCGAAATCTGTAAAGTGCTGCATATACTTGCATTCTCTTCCTAAATTAATGTGTCGACGTTCGGCAAAATCGAACCTCGTTGGCAGCGGTCCCCCGGGTCAGGGTAAGACGCCCTCTTTCTCCGTCAGTCTGTCGTCGCAGCGCTCAACCGCGCTCCGCGCAATTTCGCATCAGAGGCCAAGCGAGACTCGTTTGCGCGGCGAACAAATGAAAATTGTCCAATATTAATTTTGTACAGATTCGCATCCTGCCGCGATCGCTATCGATTGATGACGTCATGAGAATCGTCGACACTGAAGAGGGAGATATGATAATTCTGGCGGAATTGTCGAGGGACGTGAGTGTCGATCGGATAAGTGACAGCGTGGCCGACAGCATCCGAAGCGAGGATGCGGCATCGACACCGAGCGGCAGCCAAGGGGGCCCGTTCGTCGTCGTTTCGAAGTCGTTCGACGCCACTAATTTCCATCCCGGCCGCCCTACCGCCGCCGCCAACAACAACAACAATAACAATAATAACAACAATAACAATGGTAATCTTCTCCAGCTGCCCGGCGCCCCGTCGCACTCCGCCGCCATCGGTCAGCATCCCTCTCTTCATGATATTGAGGAGATCGAAGAACTCGAAGATCGCATCCTGCTTCAGGTAAATTTGTTGGTGCCCGGAACTTATGGTACGAAGACGATGCGCTCCACCCGGCCGGATAGCGTTCAACACGCCTCACGCGCATGCACAGCATACCGTAGTAAATCAATGTATGAGCATGTAGCGTGTTCGGACGTATACCGGTGGGATGGGGCGCATCGTATACGTACGGGAACTTACACTCCAGCTACCGTAAACCTTCCCTAGACGAGCGGTTAGCGCAGTAAATGATTTTTACACCCCACTTTGCCGAAAATTGTGCATTGGTTACAATGCACACAGTGAGGCGTGGAAATCATTTACTGTACCTAGCCCTAATTAGGTGACATTTTCTTTTGGTGGGATGTTAGTTCTGGGCACGAGATTTGTCGCTTCACACTACTCGCTATGGATGGCGTTTAATGGCTCAAAGGCTCATTAGAGTTCGCGTGAAACGTGATAGAGGTACTTTATGCTCTACCAATTATCAATAACACAAATCTTATGCATTTTTGATAGTTGGCGGAGCATAAACGGATTTATCGTGTTTCACGAAACCTCATATCAGCCCGTTATTTTCTTCTTACTTACCATTGCTGAAAGAGAAATTTTCAAGCGATCAAAATTTGCCTATGTTCCGCCATATAGCGTTTGCACTATTTTATTGAGAAATTCAAATCTCACGTGTTTATTTGTTGAAATGATAATGTTCTCGCACAAACTTTGCTCCAATAAGATAAACGGTTGCGATCTGAATGCTTGCAGAAGAAAAAACATGCTACTCTATGTTTAGGAGTATAAAAGAAGGATTATTAATTTTAGCAGAACATAAAGTGATGAGAGAATATCATTACTCCTCGAAAGAGTATAGCGTTTGTTTCATGGGTTGGAGAAAGAATATTCAGTTTGCCGCGTGGAAAGCAAAAAGTAGACAATCACGTTTATGGCTAACGGCTGCTGTATTGATCAATTCCAGTTTTGATATTTGTATATTTGTTAGCGTATCTGGCGCACCACAAATGTCCGTCCATTCCGTCAAACATTTTCTGCATGCTCAATAGTTTGCTCTTACAGGCGCCCAGCACCAGCGGCCTACAGTCATCCCTGAACCCAGGTGTTCATTTCCGATCGCGATTAAGTCTCATCCCTGAACATCAAGGTCTAATGGAAGGGGACGAAGAAGTGGAAGAAGATCCTGACGACGACGACGATGACACCCGGCCGTTGGAGCTCGACTACCAGCCGATTGCCAGTTCGTCGCCGCCCACCGATTCGTCGGTACGGAAGAAGTTGTCCGAGGCGACGCCACGTCGCATCTCGAACTTCATCGGTGGACTGCTCGGTCGAACTGCCGGCGAACCTTCGTCGAGTCGAAAGATAAGCGACCCCGGCAGAAGTGGCCGAGGCAGTCGGACTTTCGGTCCCGCCAGCGGACTTCGATTCGGACGCAAAACGAGCAGTCCAAATCCGAGCAACAGCAGCAGCTGACTACTTCTCACGTCGGGTAAGATGGGCGCGCTGACGATGGGGATGGCGTCGGTGGATCTTCCTTCTGACCGCCCGATTCAATATCGGTCGTACGGCAGCACGGCGATTACGCGCCGGCCTTATCGCCGTCTGATCGCCAGTCCTGAAGACGATGATGACGCTCGCACCGCTGAAAGTCGCTCCCCTGCATCTGTTGAATCTTATCAGGGCTGTCGTTCCCGGCAGGACGAGGATGATCGAACGCGTGAACCGCCTTCGCCTCCGCCCAGATTGCTCGACGGCGACCAGCAATCAAACATTTAAATTTGAAATCGCAATGCAGCCAAAGACTTCCAAATGTAAATAATATTGCGGGACAAAGGCCAAAACTGAAATGGCAAACGGATAGTCATATAATCTCGATTACTGTTAGTCGATTGTATACTCTTGCGACCGGATAGTCACCTTTAGAAATGTTTCCTCCAACTCCAATCATCACTTTTATTTGATGCCGACGTTAAATATTGCTCTAACAAAGACACGGCTATGATAAGCTTCCCAACGTTGAACTTGTGGTTGAATCGTTTTGAAATGAATCTCGTTAACTAAGGAAGTTTTGGCTGCCTTGCTATGATTTTTTAGCATATAACGTTGCGAGTTTATTGACTGTTAATTGAACCATTCTTGAATGCTAGAACATTGTACACAATACTGTGGAGCAAACAAACCGATTAGTGCATATAGTCAAAAAATTTCGATCAGTAACGAGAATATGAAGTGTTGGTCTTGTAGCGATAAATGTTAACAGTGTGAATGCCACAGCAAAACGAGCTCAATTTCGCTTTCGATACAAAGTGTGTTACAGTATTCTCTTCGGCTCTCGATTACTGATCAAAAAAATTCTGACTATACTACGATAGTGATAATTGGATGTTGCTCTGTCACGATACACTTTTTGTTCGTTCATTGAATTCCTGCCGCATTGCTCTAAATATAAAGTTTGACCAAGTTGTCAGTTACTATTCGGAAACACAAGGACCATTCAATCACGCGACCCGCTACCGCAAGGTAAGGCGCGAAATATGAAAATCAATGCTAATAGTGATCGATCAGGGTGAGGTAGGATTGATTGAAATAGTTGATCAATTAGTTCCTTTTGCTAAACAATGCTGTCATTTTTGTTCGTTAATGATGGGTCGTTTAGCACAGAAAGGTTGTAAACGTCGCCTTAAATGGCGCTCGAATCTTCAGCCGATTCATCACAAATACTACTCCATAGTGTGCTTGCGTCTTGCAATACTGGTGGTGATCGACGAAATTTGCGATCAAACGATGCTAACGCAGATTGAGCAAGATGTATGTATTCCATATCAATACAATCAAATACGACAAACATTTCGCCAATTGCAAAAAGCAAAATAGAGATGGAAGACTCAACAGAAAACTGGTTGCTAACGAGCGCCAAGATACGTGCTGAATTTCGTTACAGCAGCAGTTTACGGTATTTGTGGACGACACAGACGTCAGCAAAGTATAAATGGAATAACAGTTCCATAGTGCCCTCTTGAAGTAACCAAAAAGCTTAAATACTTCATTATTCGCCATTATTTCTTCGCGAACAACAATTTAAAATTTTGCGCACCTGTCCGGACACGATTCTATGCAAAATTTGCACACAGGGACTTGCAAAACAAATGCACTTAGCCGGTTTCCACTGTAATATCCCAATTTTAACTGCGCATAGAATCTGTGTGCGTTCAATAGTAATTTCAAATTTAAATACTACGCTTCGCCTTGGGTCTCGGCCCAAGTTCAGGCAGCAGGGTGAAGTCAGTGATGGAGACGACATTAACGCCGGCTACGGTAAGTCCCTTAACCGAGGACAATCGGCCCGGTCCTAGGCCGCCTACCTGAAAACAGCGCAAACTAATATGATGCATACAAATAATGATATGATATAGTGCTATGTTATATTAAAAAGATAACGATATAGTAGAGTTTGATTTATACCAGTCAACAGGAAACCGGCACGTTTTGACCAGTGTAAGCGAAACTCGTATAAACGAAACTCGTATAAGCTAATTCTACTCTATAAGCAAATACGGTGAAACCCGGATATAAGAGACTTTTTTCAGTTTCCCGAGCATTCTCTTATATCCGGGTTTTACTGTATAAGCAATTATATCTACAATTACTATCCAGAAGCACTATCTTTTTAACCTTCATCCCGTTGAGCCCCAACAACTCCGACATTTACATCTGCGGGAGAAGTGGAAATATAATAATAACTCATCAAAGCTTACCTTGACACGGACAGTTTTGATACCGCGACGAAGCATTCTCATACCGGCGGCGACCCCAACTGTCTGCCCAGCGATGGTCGTCTTTTTACGCGCATTCTTGAAGCCCTCCTTCTTGCAGGAAGTGTACGTCACATGTTGATACTGAAAATCAACCGCTTTAATACGGAAAAAACTAAAACCGCGCCTTATAAATACTTCAAACGCGCCCTATCTTTGATGTTTTCAGTATGTTAAGGTTCAACATAGGGCGCGTTTGAAGACTATGAAAACATAAGACGCGGTTCAATAGTTATCCCTTTAGTACATCATCTAAATTCTTATTTTACCATATGTAGAATCATCTGCACGAATTTTCAATTCAGCTAATGCGTAAATTTAACGTAATTAATGCGAACGAAAAATGTTCAAATCCGCAAGAAGAACACGATGATATTAAAGGAGAGCAGTATAGGATCTTTCATCAAAGATCGTCAGCACCGCGTTCAAATTGTACGCAGAGATGACAAATTATGATGGAACACCCTGTATATGATTCGCAGTAAATAAGAAAACGATAATTCGCAA
>NIUQ01003774.1:0-16103 GCA_002796945.1 Plectus sambesii
CTAGCTTCCTTTTTCTTCCTTTTGATGCAAAGAGAAGATTTTGGTATTCACTTTTTGAGTCAAAAAGGAAGCTGACGCGTGAGTCAAAGGTATGCGCGCGCCTTAACAGTTAACTAACTTTATGCGGACGAGCATCTTATTTAAATTCTAGGCAGAAAATATGATGCGTCATTAATGCAGAATGTTGCAGAAATACATTAGGAAATCCCCACAATTTTAAACAGTCGGGAGAATCTACTGATTCAAAGACAATTGCATCAACGGATGGACTATTGCGCATGAAGCATGTAATTAGTACAATAAATGACCTCAGACATTTGTGTTAAACTCCCTGTGCGGTATTTCTTGACTCATGTTACTGTAAAACTGTCTTAGTACACTGATTGATGGAATGAACGGGACTGTAATGCACACATGCACTTGCATCCATGAATTTTTTCAGTTCGCCTATTTTTCGCTAAAACTGAAACCGAACCTATTATGTCCGCATCAGAAACATCCGTTAGTGATGCGAAGGAAGCGATGGTTCCATTCTGAATTTGACTTTCGCAATATTGTTCAGCGTCTGACCACGAAAGCGAACCAATAACCAGTGCAAAGCATTTATGATTATCTTCATTGCATGATCGCTGAGCAACTGCAATCCACTGTAATATTTTATACTCTGTACAATTTAAAGTATACTAATCCTATAGAAGTTGCAAGCAAGAAACATTTCGTTCTGACCTGTAGGCGCTGGACTGGTGGAGTAGTTTCCGTATTCGCCTGAAAGGAAGTTATGTTTAATGGAAGTTGCTAAAGTTCAACTTGGTTCTCCTCTAATCATAAATGTTCACACGTTTACTGGAACGTTTCAACCTTTAATTCTGATCTGAGATCCTCATGTAAAACCAACATTTATTTAGTGCGAAGTGATCAAAGTAATACTCGGCTTCCAAAGTGGGCATATTAATGATTCCTAAACATTTACAGACTTAGGACAAGTTACGCATAATTTAAGGAAGTCAATAACTAAATGTTGGTTTCCCAGAAATTTTTCATTTTCGATATGAATTTGAAAAATTTAGTAACTTATAAAAACCTGAAATTTGTAAGTAAAATTTAAGTAATGCGCTTTATGAACATTTGTGCAATTTTTTGACTAAATTCTAAACTTCCTGAATAAGCTAACTTACATATGAATTGAGCGGATGCATCGCAGTCAGCCGTGCGCCACTTTCCTTGCTGACATTGGATGCCCCCACTGGCTACTGTAGTACGACAAATTTGGGCGCAAGGAAGAGTCGGTTGCCCAGGTGTCCAATTGGTGTAATCCATTGAAGTTGAATCAGAATACTGAAATGGAAGTGCTCCAATTTGAAGGGCTCCAAACCATGGATCTGTGCTCAGTAAAGAAAGCCACGAAGCTGAAAATATAGTGCGGAGTCACTAAGAGGATGGTAACAAAAACTGTAATTGTGTTGCATTTTAAAAGCTATACCACTTTAAAATGAATTATCGTTCTATTCCTAGTCCTTGATACTACTAAAATCTGTTTATGTATTAACTGCTTCATAATATCTGTGCAATTCACATCGTGAAGAAAAATGAAATCCAGGAGTATTATGCACAGACCTGATGAGCTGAGGAAGGCGAACGGGCGTGGCGCCCAAGTGAGGAGATGGTAATCATAAATACATGGAAACACTTGATCATCAATAATTAATTCCAAGAATTCCTTTACCCAGTTTATTTTATCCTAAGCTGAGGTTAACAGATAGCAGATCAGGTCATATGACCATGGTGATGTAATTCTTACTCTACGGAGTTTATTATTTCATTCATACAGTCAACTGCTTTTATAATGTAATTGTCTTTATTACGTCAGTCTTTGGTCGGTCCCTTGACCGAAGTTGTAAACACGGTTGACTGTATTCAGTTGTGAGCATAGTCGCTCATACCCAAATACTGAGGAGAGGGAGTCATCCGCTCAGTGGTCAGTTTTGATCAAAGTCTGGGAGAAAGAATTCTGCAATTTTTCGAAAGTGGCCACCAAAACGTCAGTTCTCCAATAATATTACACTCCTCCATACGTTTTGAAATATTCTCATACGTTCAAGATATAAGCGCCCAAACTAGTTCGATATCTTGGGAGCTTTAAATTATATTATACACCCCACAACTATTAATTATCTTATTGTCCCACAGAGAGTTTAATTTCCGTTCCGCGTAACCGTCCTCAAAAATGTCATGGATGCAAAAGTATCCGTTTTCGATAATAATATGCCATGAAAACGAAAGTCCTTAGAGGAGAATCATCGTCTATCAAGGAAGAAAAAAGATGGATATCGTGAATTAGTCGCAAGCTGTTAAACTGGTATGCATCTTACTTATGATTGCTCCATCGAACGCATTGTGAATTGACGCCAAATGCCCATTTGGAAGGTTCTTCTCACAATACTTTTCTGCAGCATTCCAATTGAGCTTCTGATCGAGGATCACAGTGAAGCACTTGTTGCTTTGAGGTTGACATAGATGCGGTGTGGAAACTGAAAGAGAATACATGATATGCAAGTTTTTGTGGTGAAACAGCAAATCAATAACAGACGAGTCAAGCAAAAAATGCAAGCGATGAGAAAGATAAGCGTTGTATATCAACAGAGGTAGATAGCGTAACCCCAGCAAAGAAAATGGCTATTAACATTCACGTTTGATATCCTAACCCACTGGAGATCCAACGACTACACCTAAATGGGCTCCTTGCAGACCTATACCCTCATATTTAACGCAGGAGCTCTCTTATATGCCCAACTTGTCATGATATTTTCGCTCGAAGGTGTGCGAGCGGATATGGGAAAGGTGTACTGTTTAGACACCCGACTTACATTCCCTGAAGCACTGACCGCTGCGCACCGCTTTTTTAACCCCGCTCAACTTCATTTGTACAACATCACTAGTAAAATTACTCATTCTCATATCAGCTGGAAATAATCCTTCCTGCTTTCAGTAAGCAGCAATCCTCTGGGGAACCCCCGTGGTCCCCTGTTGTTAAGAAAAAAACATTTCAATTTATATGAGAAAAATGATACCGTCATCCGTTTTTGAAGTTCGAAATAGGCACAGAAGGAAAAATATAGAAATAACTTTTGCGCTGAACATTGCTCACGCAGTAACGCCCAATATCGACTGTAAACTGTTCTGTATAATGTTGGACAGCTGTACAGTGCTGTCCGCTTATCGCTTTGTAACCCTGACTCTATGTAAGCGTTGTTCTTCGCCGCATGTGAAAGCGTCCAGAGAAAGGTTAACCCTCATATTGCTTTATTCCTACCGACGGCTGCATTTTATCATTGTATAAATTATCTGCTCATCGTATTATTTATACGCGGCGACTAATGGCGTTGATAAACAGCAAAGTTAAATATCGATATGTAAACGGTTTTCTTCGAGACAGACTTTCACGAAATTCTCTAAAGGAAACGATTCTAATTTTCTGGTCAGTGGATCATATATCTACTAAATACAGAGGTACTAATACGCATGCTTCCTACGTGCTCTCTGCTTGATACATAGCGACCTCGTAGACGAGTCTTGCATCAATATTGGCTACTATCTTAGTGTCGCGTAACCGATTGTGTGAAAAGCGCTTCCAAATAATCTAGCTGTGATATTAGAAGTCGTTTTCTCACGATTTCCCGCAAATGTTTAGTTCGCGTGCTCACAGCTTGCATATATCTCATGGTCCTTGATGTACCTAACATTTCTGCAATGATCTGATGACAGTCAAAGAGTCCTTATTGATCAAGAAACAATACCGCGGATAAGACGCAATGAAACATGAACACATAATGTTCAATCTTGCATGCTGCTATGTGAAAAATATTAGAAAATGCAAGTACATAATAAGTCGATTAAGTGGACACACCATTTGTTTGTATCAATGCTCATTCAAGCATTTCCATCAACAATTAAAAGTTCGATAAAAACAAGACTGTATTAAAAAAAAGTGACTAACACCAGTACGTTTATATTTACCATCCCATGCAAAAAATAGAAAATCGACGATGTGCGCAGCCACTCGTTGCTTAGGTGCTCCTATGTTATGCACTGGTGATGGTAAATATAAACGTACTGGTGTTAGGCGCTTGTGTATAAAAAGTTTGATTCGTCCGCCTCAACTCGCCTCCTCGATCAGGCAATGTTCATTACGGTAAATGCGTCATTTGAACTTTGCACTTTTGACTCTTTCAATACGTGAGCTGCGGTTATATTAAAATTCAGTGAGCTACTCGTTCGATCGGCCGACGGTGAGTTCGGTGGCCGGAAGCAAGCGAAGAATTGAGCGCAGAAGAGATGCGAATAGAGAAGATTGTTAACTAGCGCTTTGAATACTCCTGATCTCTCACTCTCTCTACCGAGCTCAAAATCAGCAAAATGCCTATGGACGTTGGCGCATCGGGTTCTTACCCGACTTCGGTTCGTTCTTTTTCATTTAATGGGCAGCTCGAAGATGTTCGATGTTATTTGAATTGGGAAAATAGAGAAGGATTGTTTGGGAGAAGTTAGTGAGTGTGATGAGAGGCATAGAGGGTGGTGTCATTCTCTAAAATGACGTCACACATCAGAAATTACTACAATTTCGATGCGAAAATTCTTCGGCCACCTTAAAGGTCTTTAAGACATCCATCATATTTCTATGTCTCTTAACTTCATGTAAATCTGAATAGAGTTGATTCTTGCTGTTATATGAAAACTTGGGCATCCTTGGAAAATAGGATTTCAAAATTACTCGACGCAATAATTTATCATAGCTTAATGCCTGTCGGCATCGAAACGGCTTATTTTGAATCTCCATTCATTAGAAGTGCCCAAACTTCAGCCACACTTCTACAGTTATTCAAGCATGTTCGATCCAAAAAATGTCGCGTATATTAAAGTATATTTCATCTTTAGATGGGGCTGATGTACGTGTTCAACCTGATAGTGGGCACGGGAGCATTGGCTTTACCAAAGGCCTTTCAAGAAGCCGGCTACGCGCTTGGCGCTGCCTTACTCGTTTGTTCCTGCATGATCAGGTATGGCTCTTCGTTTTTACAGCTCTTTGTCCAAGCTAATTATCACAGAGTCATCCTCAACAGATATGTACAGACAGCACATTTATGTTTGAGCTTTGAGCAAATTAAGCCTAAGCGTCAAAAATATGTTTATAAAGGATAAGTGGGGCGACGGAGCGGGGTAATCCTTTAACTATTTTTCATTTCAATTTCTTCTTTTCAGCTATGTATGCGCAACATTTGTAATAGAGAGTATGAGCTGTGCCAACGCCGTCATCGAAAGCCGCCGGAAGCAACAAGCTAAGCAGGCGGAATTTATTAGAGCCGCCCATAGAACCTCCGTGGACAATGATGACGGCGACCGAGCGCTAGCCGAACGCCGTCCCCTTCTGCACGCATCACCTCATGCATCCGCTTCTGCTTCCATCCATCCATCCAATCTAGAACTAGGCACGTGTTCTTGTATTTTATTGAAGTATAGCCGTTGCCTTTTCATTTAGTTTCGCTAATTTATGATAAATAGTAAATTTACGAAATTAAACGGCACCGGCTATATTTGTAAATTATCACTGAATGAATATATCGTTTACTTCTTTCATTGGGAGTGTGAGCACATTTTTCGTATAGAGAGACGCGATTTCGAGAAAAAAACAAAAAACTGCTTGCAAAACGTAACAAAAATAACGTATTCGAGCAAAATCAGAATTATATTTATCATATTGAACTTATTTCAGCTTCTTCAGTCACCGACGAGTGCTACGATATAAAGGAACGAGTTGAATTGGTAAGCATTTGTCAGTGAACTACTGATCAGTCCTTGATGCGTGGCATTTTTTCATTTAGAGCCAAATGGCGCAGTTGTTTCTTGGCAAAGCGGGCTTGATAGCTTGCTACTTTATCCTTACCGTCTACCTGTTTGGCGATTTGGCCATTTACTCAGCGACCGTACCAAAGTCGTTCATGAATGTTCTCTGGTAAGTATTTACACCTACTAATATAGTCGAATATTTTCGATCAGTAACAAGGTATTGTAGCTGACAAGAATATGCTCGCTAGTGATCCTTGAACAGCGTTTTTTTAATCGAGAATCAGTCGTTTCTTGAATTTATACAGGAGAAAATTGATAGAAAGATCGACTTTCGAAGCAGTTTGCCTTATTCAATCTAAGATTTCTTGTTACTGATCGAGAAAATATCGACTCTGCATTAGAAAGCGTAGAAGCTATTTCACTTAGACCCGACCTAAATCGAGTGCTGTATGTGATTATCGTTAAATGAGATGGCCGCACAGAACATAGGGGGGTAAAATCATTCGATATTATTGTGTTCATCACTTATAGTTCTGTTGCAATGTTTGCTTTAACGAGCCTGCGATGGAAAGTGTACAGCGCGCATTCATCACTGATAACAAAATTGAATTTGAATCAACAACTTGATAGATGACTACTATTTTCGTTTGCGGCGATAGCGGCAGTCTAAATTATCATGTTTTTGATTGTATTGTTCTGGTCATGAAGGGGAGATGATTTCTCTCATGTCGTTTCTAATAACTTAAACTCTACGCTTTGACCCAGTGGAAGGAGACAGCTATGCTCACATTGGGTCTAAAAATGGCTCGAATAAGCTACACGGTCGAAATATAGTCGTAATTTTTCAATCAGTAACAAACAAATGAAGTGTTGATTCCTTAACGATGATGTTCGATTGCGTGGACGCCACATCAACTTAGTTTTCCACACTAAGCATTCTATCATGTTCCCTGCGGCTCTCTGTTACTGAGTAGAAATTTTACTATAGTCTGGATGGAAGTTGGTGGTCAGCTTTTATTCACCCGCAACTATAATGATGTATTTCAGCTCTGGCGGACAAGTAAACAACTCACTATCCCACGACTCTCCTTGCCACAGCAGTTGGCCTGCATTCTTCACCAGATTTACTGTATACCGCATTGTTGTAGTGCGTGTCTTTCTTATTTATGCATTTGGTATATTTAGCGGTCGCTAATTTTAGGTTGTATTTAATTTGCTCGTTGGTCCGCTGGTCTTTATTGNATTCTCATTTTCCATCTCATGCGGTGTCTTTGCAGCATTCCTCATCATGATTGGGATGGCGTCAGAGTCGCTCGCCTCGCACGGTCCTTCGGCGCATCCGGCAGCGGCGACATTCGGCAACTTTGGATCTCTCTTCGGAGTTACCGTTTACGCATTTATGTGCCATCACAGCCTGCCTGGTCTCATCACGCCAATGAAGTGCGTGACGGTTTCTTACATAACTTTTCAGTTGTTTAAAGTGCTATTGCTTATAGAAGAAGTGTCGTTTATAACGTTATCGCTTATAATGGTAAATTAGATAGTCGTTTAAACCGCTGTTGCTTATTTCGGTCATTTTTGCCAGGCTCAGAGCGTATTTTCCCATAGAAAGAAGTTCACTTACGTTGATTATTTTACCCTGTTCCGAAGTACCGATATAAACGAATTTCATTTTATTTCATATAATCATTGAAATCAAAATTGTTCAGAGATAAGCAGAACGTGTTCAAGCTGCTGTTCGTGGTCTTCGCCCTGATCCTCACCTTCTACTTGGCGCTGTCGCTGACGGGCTCCTTCGCGTTCGCGAAAGTGGAGGACGTGTACACGCTCAACTTTCTCAACTCCCTCAGCACCGACACGTCCCACATCGCCATCGTCGTCATCGACTACTTCCTCGCCCTCTTCCCCGTCATCACCATCAGCACCAACTTCCCCATCGTCGGTATCACGCTCAAGAACAACATGAACACCTTGATTACGCTCATAGCGGATAGGTCGGGCCAGAAGTCGAGATCGGCGAGGTACGGTCGCTTAGAATGGTTTCATTTCTGTTCGGTGTTAGTTCAGGATTTGGCATAGTTCGTTACTCTTGCATTCTATTTCGTAATTCTTTCATACAATTTCATCGTCTTCTTACTCAGTTTTAACGCAAGATAGACGAAATGGAATGCAAGTGTTGTGAAATATAATGCAAGTTCTGCGAAATATATGCAAGAGTGACGATTTATGATGAATGGCGATGTATGTAACACGCACACTGAAGATTTGTGCAGTATTTTGCATTTAATGACAAAATGCAATGAGCGTTCACAAAATCGTCGCATAAACTGTTAATCGACCAACAGTTGTGGGAGGGAATATATGCGATATAAACATGCTTTATTCGAGCGAAATCGGCGATAAATAAATCAACATGAGCGCTTTTTCAGTACCGCATCGCTAATGCCCTCCGAAACTGAGAGTGAAACGGCCTCGGCGACCGCAGAGGACACCCCGAAGATATCCAGAAGTCGAAAGTTGCTCTCTAACGTTATCGTCCCCCTGGGGGTGGTAAGTGTTTCTTGATTTGTTTTTTCTCTAAGATTAAGATTAGCACTCGTTTTTCTTATATCTTTCCTGGCGATAGCGCCTGTAAAGGCTGATACGACTCTTCACTCTTTCTAATTGTTACGATGAAAGGCTTTGATCAGTTTTAAGAGGATATTTAGCTACTGCGATGACGAAATTTATATCGTAACAGTCTGCGCGCTTCAATTTCTCCGTTTTGACGCTCCATAGCGTACCGTAACTTATTTGCGCAATGCGATACAGTAGAGCATATCGAGATAATATTTAAATTCACTTATACCGATAATTTTGGCCGATTCCTAAAGTACTGGTATAAACGTATTTCACTGTACATCTTCATAAAAACCGTACCACAATCGATGCCTGATTCAGGTTGTGTTCCCTGCGATCATCGCTCTGCTTACGGATGACGTCACTTTGTTGGCGTCAGTCACCGGATCGTACCCGGGCGTGGGCGTCCAGTTCGTCCTGCCGTCGCTGTTGGTGTTAGCCGCTCGCCGCCGCACCAAGGAATGGCTCGGTCAGCCTGTTCCGCGCTCGCACGCCAGCCCGTTCGCAAGCATCGCGTGGCCGGTGTTCATGTTCGTTTGGTCGCTGTTCACCGCGGGTATTGTCACCGTCAACCTGATCCAAAAGGCTTGATTTGGCTTTCCGATTAGGTTCTGTAAGTTTGTTGTTCGATATAGTCAAAGTTTGTCGATCAGTAACCCTAGTATGAATAAGGCAAACTGCTCCGAGAGTCGATAGCGCCTTTTTCTATCAATTTATACTCGTGAAAACCAAGAAAGGACTCGTGTACTTGGTGGAAAACTGTGTTTAAACACTGAAAAGTGAGCTCATCTTTATATACTAAGATGCCTGACGAGCCTTCTTCTTACAGATCGACGAATTTGGACTATATTTTTTAAAGGTTTATAAAGACTCATTAGAGTTGTTGTTTGTCTGACATCCTAAATTTTCGTTGGCTTTCTGTGCAATAATCAAGAGTACATGTCGTTTCCACTATAATAAGGACACTTTTTAAATCTAAGAGGACGTTTTCAAAATTAGGACATTTTTCAGGTCAAACCAGTATGAAAACATCCTTTTTGAATATTAATATTTCCTTATTAAAGTGAAAAGCGTATTCATTCTTGATAATTGCATGTGAAGCGTGCGGGAAACGCCGAATGTTGGACAAATCACCTCGACTCTAATTAGCTTTTTAGTGTTGATGGTTCGGGGACAGGGAACCCCCCCCCCCCCACGTGACCAAATCACTCACAGAGCAGCCTCGTAGCAGTTTGGTATTGACACGATCATTGCCTGATCTGCATAAAATGTTAAACAACAACGTGCTGTTACATGACGCCCCGTCACACGATTTGGTCACGTGGGGGTACCTTGTCCAAACACGAGTGTTGTTGTAGCTTTCATTTCCAATTGTCAATTTCGTCTTGTTTGCAGTTGCGATTTTGATCATTCCTACTAGTATTTAATTCGTCGTCTGATGATTTCAAACGCTTGCAATAAATGCGTGCAAGCTGATCTTTCATGTCAACGGTGTTTTTGCCCGTGCTCACTACTATGTTCAAGTTTCATGTTTGTATGTCGCTTTATTTTATATTTGAAAGGTTTATTGAAGGTGCAATCGACGTCACTCTTCCTTGCTTGCCATTCATTGAGCTTTTCGCCTTCATTGAGATGATGTTGACCAACTCTGTTTATTGTTTTATTTATGATAGCGAATTCACTTTAGACGATTGTTTGCGAATTTTTTATTTCGATTACGGTGCTCGAAACGTGTCCTGTGCTTTTTCGGTTCGTCTAATGATTGCTACAGTTAACGCCATACTGTTGGAATGATACGGGGATGTTACTCTGTTACTTCGCTAGACGAAGAGTTGATTGTTTCATTTACTCACTGCGAACGGACGGTAAATACGGACGAATAAAACGGACAGAATTTGCACATGATTCGTAAATATGACTAACACATAATGGTACAAACAGCAACACTGACTTATTTTTCAGAGAACCTTGTTTGTACAAGTCTGCCGGATTACTTTTGAGACACTATAACAGTAGGAACTGATACGCGAGCAAGAAATAATCGTAAACAAAAACAATTGTAAAACGGACATGACGTAATATCATGAGATTGGCTGTTTTAACAGAACAGTTGATGAAAGGAGAGCCTCTCGAGATTCGCTATGCGGCTGATGCTTCCACGACGGATATCATTGACAGCAGCTTGTAAACTGGTATATCTTCATCTTCAGCAGATTCTGTTTTCATTCGACGCAGTTGTCTGAAAGAGACGCATTATGAATATCAATGGTGGGTGGAGCAAAATTAGTTGAATTTACAAGAATCTATATGCGCCGGCAAAGACGAGCGCCACTTCCAGCACGATGAAGACCCAAAAGAGGACGATCAACCACACACCGCGACTTATTTCTGAAATTGAAAGACCAATTGTAACAACTCAAACACAGAAAGTATAGGAAAAGCGAGAGGCCTAGCAAAACTACAAACTACAATATTAAATCTACAAACCAGAGCAAACTTATTTTAATGGGATGTCCGGTCGGCCAGTTTCGATGGACACGTACCCTAATTAATTCTTAATCGCGCATGACAAAGGGGTGTAAATTATTCCTTATTTCAGGTATTAGGGGTCAGTATCGGCGCAGTTGAGTCTCAATGGGATGTGCTTCTACAGCGTCCTAACAATCTTTAAAGCAAAAGAGCGGTCGGAACGCAACCGCTCAGCGGGCGAACAATAAACCAAATGCATGATCTAATATATCTTAGTCGATCATTGTGACTGTGCAGTGTGACAATCGAAAAGAAAGTTCAATACCATCTTCGCATCGCGAACCGCGATAGCCGTAGACGCAGAGGCAATCGACTGAGGCCACCGGCGTTGTCGGCAGGACGATCGAACAGTTACCGCCGTTCGCGCACGGATTCATCTCAGGCGACTGGCACTGCTGAACATCTGAAAGAAACGTACGTATTTTTAGACCTGGACACGAATTCATGCAGCCGTTAATTGCGCACTCTTAGCAAGTATAACGGCGGGGAACACATTAAATCGAACAGTAGACTGCGATTACTTTGAGAGAAACTTCAAACATTCCAATAGTTAGGAATATATCGAACTTTGCCTTAAGCAGCGAATCTATAGCGCATGGAACGAGCTTGTCGACCACTTTGTTGTTAAACTGCTTCGCGAAAAGCAAATTACAACCCGAGTTACTTTATTTGAAGCCAGTTAAACATAAGCAGCGGAAAACAATACATGGTTATTTTCCAGTGTGGAGGGTGACTGAGTTTATCTTTAACACATTGACGACAATACGACCCACCGGTGGGTCGTACGCGTTTTAACTGGTTTTTTCTGCGCTTTTAATAATTACCTGCGATTTTTTGCAATTAATCGATAATAGTCCTCCCATAATGTTGTAAACTTGGGACTACCATTTGGGACAATAGGACTCAATGGTGGGTCGTACGCAAAGAAAAGAAAAAATGTGTCTGTCCCATGCGCGAAAAAACGAAAAACGTGCATTTTCGTCAATGTTTTAAGCATTAAACGACAGTAGGGAAGCATACTTGCGTACCAAGAGAAACGATTGCCGATCGACACTCGTCGTCAGACACGAACATCGTACACTGAAACGCGTCGGTCTCTCGCACGGCCACAACAACCAACGATGTGCCGTCTTTCGCGAAGAATATTCGCCTGAAGCAAGGGGAAATCGTCATGTACCAATGAAAAACTAGCACATGTGCTGATTTACAGTACATTTTGAGCGAATGAATTAGTGATTGAAATATTCTATAAACGGTTTACGTGAAGCTGTGTGAAGTCTTGCGAAACTTGGCATCAAACATACAGTAGAAATCGTTTATAACGGTAATTGCTTCTAGCGGTCGAAATCTACTGTTCACCATTAATTGTTATAAAGATTTTTAGTCTGCTTCGAAAATTGCTGCATTTTGCAACGCAAAAGTATAAGGATAAATAACACATTCGTAGTAATCTCATGACAAGCTCCATCCAAACTTCTGGAATTTTCGATTCAAGTTCAACATCTTCCCCAACACTCTTGTTAATTCAATCCCAACGATTCGATTCTACCAATACAAAAAATCTCACCTGGTCAGCGAAGGAGGAACTCGCTCGTTGGCGTGTCGAGAAATTGTCCAGCCAGTCGGCGTGTGGGTCCAAGCGATTGAGGCAAAGTTGGCGGTTCGATTCAGCAGCGGACAAGGAATGAGTAGCGCAGTGCCGAGAACGGCTGTCATTCGAGAAGATTCTGTCGCGTCGACTGCACACGCTGCAATAAAGAAATTTATGTTGAGCTGTTCAACATGCTTTGAAAAATGCACGAGTACGGTGCGGAGCTTGTCATACGATAAACCTAAATGCGCTGTTAATTCTTTCACTTTTGTGCTACAAAACTTTGGTTTTTTAAATATGTTCGACGACTTAATTAAGAACATTTAAAAATATACACCGTAATTTCAGGTTTCGTAGCTATGGAAGTCATATTTTACGATATTCAGGGTAGGAAAGACTTTCGAAATTCAACCTCACATTCAAAAAAGTTGAACATGCTTCCAGATTCACACATGATTACCCGATCGTGGATTTTAAAATACTTTCAAAGTCTTAGTGAGGAAAACGAAAGTAACAATGAATTTCAGTTCGCGGAAAAATCTATTCGTGGTGAGACCAAAATTTGGTTTTTACGGAAATCAGCGAGCGATTTTTGAGTAAGCAAGCCCCCATAATTCAACTAAATATAGAGCAACTTCATTAACGAATGATTATGCGCGCTCAAAAAAAGGAAAAGCTGCAACAGAAATCACGATTAGCGAAATGATTCGTGATCATTATGATATATCACAAAGCAATCAAATTTCTTTGCTAAGCAAGGGTAAAGATCGCGTACAATTTCCTTTGCATCTTTTGCGGCAACGCTACGAGAGAGAATATACTGAAGGAGCAATTTCATGCACGCTCGGCAGTTCCGCAATCATATGATAGTCGATTGTAACGATAATTTGATAGTTGCTGTTTCGAATTATACTCACCGAAAATCTTTACGCTGAGAAATATTGGAGCAGTTATCGGTTGAGTAAAAATGTATGAAATTCACTTTTCACTGTCAAACAAAGATCACGTAAAACGCCAAGGAAAAGAAACAGATGAGCCTACTTGGTGATGATGAAGAAATAGTCGTCGTTGGCCATACAGACTGAACGTTAGCCGCAATAACAGCGGCTGATTGATGCGTAAGGTCACCGCGTGAGTCTGAGCTTCTCATTGCCGCGTCCATCTCCGCTTTTGCTCCAGATTCGTCATGAGACGAATCGTTCAAAAGATACGCCTTGGGCTTGCTTACTTCGTCCTTGTCAAGCCTTTCCGAAGTGGCTTCACTGTCGACGGTCGCTGCGGCCAAAAGAAGCAGACTGACGGTGAACAGCGACAGCAACATCATCAGCGATGTTATTGCTGAATTTTACTGACAATCAAACGATATCGTTCGAATAGCGAGACAAATATTAATAAACTTTAGGTCGTATTTACGAACTGCAAAGAACAGTTCTAGACTTAAAAGCTGATCTAGAAAAAGTTTCAAGAGAAGAACTTTCTTTGTGGGTCGTAAATTTAGTCCACTTCAAAAATTTATTTCAAACGCGCTACGCATTAAAAATGACATCACGGCAACCAACGCGGCAGTTTTGAATGTGGTTTTTGGAATGACTTCACTGTATAGGAAGCAGCATAAGTTGCGGTACAAAATATTTTTATCATAACTTTTTAACGAGGCAACGAAAATACTGTAAACATTGGAACATACAGTCGACCGCACGGAAATGAGTCGCACCATTACGTAATCTTAAGCTCAACAATTCAATTTGAATTTAAAGTAAGCAGGCAACGTACATAATTGGCACTCCCATACAAAAAAGTGCACATGTGGTGAAGTAAACAAGAACGATATGCAGAGCGCTACCGCGCTCTGCTGATGGTTACTTACAGTATCTTATGATATTTTGCGCAAAAAATATCATAGATTCTATAAGTAACCATGCCAATTATATACGTTGCCTGCTTACTTTAAATTCAAATTGAATTGTTAAGCTTAAGATTACGATAATGGTGCGACTCATTTTCGTGCGGTCGACTGTAGACGATTGAAGCAACTACCACGCAAATATTCATTCGATACAACCACAATTAGAGGAAAATAACACGCTTTGATATGAGGGGAACAAATCACAAGCGTTGCGCTAAATCTTTTACGGTATTTTGTACCATTCTCTGATCAAAGCTGCGAATAGTGATTCCAAGCTGCATTATTTTTCAAATATCCCCAAACACAAAAAGTTCAAAGAATTCAAATCCGGACTGCACGGAAGCCAATCATCCTTGATCTCAAATGCTGGAATTTCCTGCGTCTCTCAGGCGGTGTGCGCTGGCGTCCCGTCTCGTTGAAAGGCTCATGGCTGTTTTCTGAACAGTTTTGAACCACAGTGCTTGACTACTGGCTCCAGAATCAGCGATCGATAGGACCGAGCGTTGTTATTAACTCCTGTAGGTACGAATATGAGATCGGTCCTTGAGTTTCTGGAGTCGCCGGTCCAGACCATAACAGAAGAAGGACGTTGCGATCGATCGAAGATTTTTGAAGTGCTTTGAGATAGATGCTGAGGACGCGATTTTAAGGGTTTTGGTAAATTATAGAAAACGATAAAATTTCGTTCCGATTATTTCTTCGATGAAGGTGCATCACTATAGCCGATATTTTATGCCATAGATCATCGAAATTTGTCGAGCGCTTCGCGAGATCCGGCTATTGCGTTCAGCATTAAAATCCGCGCGCACGGGTCGATTGGTGTAGTGGTCTAAACCCTCGCTCAACAGCCTCAAGGACGCGGGTTCAATTCCCGCTGAGAGCGACCCTCACCCAACCAAGGTGCTCATCCCTCTGTGGGTCGGGGAATTGGTAGCAGCTTAGCTGCGGTGATCTCCACACCACTCTGACAACATCCCGGTGACAGGCATGCGACAGCCGACCGGATATTCTACTGTCGCTAACTCAATGGCGGGGATTCTCGTGATCCCGTGGACCGCCATCGCTGACTCCTAATCGGAAATAAACAGCGAGGAGGAAAAAAAAATTTCAGTTAGGAAAAATCTTAGACGAAATCGGGCAAATTGCTTCGAAATGCGATACCCATCTTTGTATTAACCTGTGTACGTTAAAACAAGAAATAATGATCAGTTTTGTGTAAAATGGTGTTTTCGCCAATGAAAGCAATTGGCGATTTTCTACCTGATTATTAATATTTAAGCAGCCCCTGCATTGCTCAAACAGATCAAAAGTAAAATAATGAAAATTAATGATTCATGTTTTTAACGATAATTTTCAGGCAGTACTCCAGTTTTAGAGGCAAAACAGATAATGTCAACTAATTTTTAGGGAGGAGCCATACGAGCGCAGTTACCAGCGCACGCCGAAGCGACGGCAATCGATCATATGTTCGCCGCAAGCGTGGTGTTCGTATTCTGCGCTGCGATAGAGTTCGGCATTGTTCATCTGATGATGCACGCGTCCCAGAAGTACTTGGACCTGGCCAAGGGAAAAGATTCAATAAGAGCAGAAAGTCGTATTAGATACGAACGTTTAGCT
>NIUQ01003775.1:0-16017 GCA_002796945.1 Plectus sambesii
ACATACGCGGCGCCTGATTAGCGCATGGAACCAATTTCGTATTGTGAAATACGGTAGATGATAAATATGTTGTACTTGTGTTCCGCTAACCAAGCGAATAGCTGTGCTACCGTATAAGCTTATGGATGTGCATGTCATACGCTAGGATGGAGATCAGCGGTTATTTAAAATGCTCTATTGGATTTGGCAGTTAAGAGCAGTCCGCTGCTATGTGACCGGGTTTGCCATTAAATGTGCATGTTATATGATAGTGATTGGATTCAAGCGGCTATTTAAATGCATTTACTTACCTAGTTATGACTAGGTAAGTATAAAGATCCGCTTTTTCTAAGCACCGAGTCTTTTGTTCAGAGCCTTGGCACAATGAGCAAAAAGTGTTCGGATTTTGATGAAATTTGGTATGCTAGTGTGGTTTAGGGTGAAACTTTCGAAAATGATGTCGGATTTTTTTTACAAAAGTTTTCGCTTTGATATACGGCGGGAAATTTAAATTTACTTTTTGAAAACGCAGAACTTGTCGAAATCATTATTTTAATATATCAATCGATTGTAAATGATGACAAAAATCTGAATTTTGTTTCAAATTAAAAATTGGTACAGAACCTGAAACGTTATGCAAGAGGGAAAATTCGAATTTTAGAACTTTTTCGTTTTTTGAATTTTTCAGTACAACCTTGGTCGTATGCCGAGGTTGAGCACCCCTTAAGATTGAAGCCCTAACTCTAGGGTATCCAATGGCATCATAAAAAATTGTCATCAGCGCGGGGCATCGAGTCGCAAATTGAGCCCGAACGTGGTGCACCCCACGTTTACCGTATGTGGCATAGCGTGCATTAGCATAGCGCGTTTGACAAATAACTCTGGTGGTTCCCGGGAAAAACCTAACCGCGTCAGGACCTCGCGATACTTTCAAGGAAAGTGACGATTCGCCAAACGGGAAAAATCCTCACCACGTTCCGTTACAGCGTTACAGTTCGAATAATGAGACACTTTACGAATGTTTATGATAAGCGAAAATTAATTAAAATCGATTGTGAAAATTTAATTGAAGAATCGTTCCGCAGATTAGTCACTGGTTGAGTAAAATTACTTTTAATGTCGATAAATTGATGACTATGCTTCAATATTTATTAAAGTGACTGTTGTCGTCCTACACGATGGTGGTTTGCTCAACAAAGAAAGAAGTTGACAGGGACTTTGAATACTTTTCGCTAGTTTTTAGTGTAATCGGATCAAAGATAAGACTAACACAAGGGCTAGTAACACATGAAAACAAGAACGAAAAATTCAGTCGAGGCATGAGTCGAAGTTAGGGACTTTGGGCAAGTGCAGTGTGGTGGTAACCACTCGGTTGACTTAGCAGAGGTCGGGTCGTAAGCGAGTTGCTAAACAACCCGAACAATTCGACCGTTTGGTCGATATGAAGTCGCTAACTTTGTCGATGCAACTGTCGGATGAGCTCATCTTCTTAAATGTATTCTTCGCGCGAATCGGATTGTTTTCAACGCCGCGCATAAGTCTCTTATACTGCTTGAGGTACACGTTGATAATGGTTAATGTCTGTCGGTTGCAGTAGAGTAGAAACTCCTTGGCTTCGAATAAGTCGTGCCAATAGTTTTTATTTCATCGGCAAAGATAAGGAATTCGATGCAGAATTCTCGGGATAAAAGAGAGGGACGAGCGCTACTGTGCTGCACTGAAAGCGTCCGCTTCTTTCAAAAGTTTGCTGATATCGACCTTAATGATGGCGATTGTATTGCTCGGCACGTTCAGTGAATGTAAGAGAAAGAAATGAGGGTTCGGTAGGTGGTCACTGTGCGTCGTTCGATTCAATATCAACATGCCAATCATCGATACAAGCACTTCACCTTCGCTATTTATAGCTTAAGACTTTTCGCAATAGTATTCAAATCGTCGGACCGTACCAGAGGTGATTTCGTTTGCCCTTCAGTAGGACAATCGTACAGGAAAAGATTGTCGTCTAACGACTGCCCTCCCCCATCGACTTATGCCACATCTCCCCTTTGTTTATTCCCAACATTGCAATTTCATCAGCCACCGCTCTAATGGAGGTATAAGAAACGATGGCAAAGCACCGCCACCCTTCCCATCTGGATTGAGACAAAGTAAGGGGCGTTTCAAGCAACTACCAGTGAATTAGACTGCCTTATGAGGCCAGCGACCCCGCTAATACAGCAGGAGATGAGTTGACTGCTAATACAAGAGCTTTGCGAGCAGCCAACGCCGCTCTACAGTATCGCCGTATCGTAGGTGTGTCAGCATCTGTTTTCTATTATAGTATCTTTAAAGTTCTAAGCGTTTTGACTAGTGCATGTTTGATCACGAATAACTCCGGTAATACGCAACCAAATTCAATGCAGTTTACTGCACCTTGTAGAGCAACCTCTAACTTAAATTTTCTTTTTTTAACCATAAGAATCTGATAACAATAACTCATTTTACGAGCTTTTAACGGGAATGCACTATTCCGCATTTTTTAACCTTAAGCAGACCAAATGTGGAAGAAACGCGCGAAAATGAGGATTAGTGCATTCCCGCTGAAAGTTCGTAAAATAAGTTATCGTAATCGGATTGTTATGATTTAAAAAATGAAATACAAGTTAGAAGTTACTCTAGAAGATGCAACAAACCGCATTGAATTTGGTTGCATATAACTGGAGTTATTTGTGATCGAACGTGTACTAGTCAAAACGCTAAGAACTTTTGAGACACCCTAATATTAGATGTGGTGCTGTTCGTAGCCGTCGCGCTTCAATGAACTTCGATCTACCCCCCCCCTAGTTTGTCCAGCTGAACTGCGGTACGTTGTTGGCTGATAGTCAGCTTAATGAAAATCTGCATAGTTTTCTACCGAGTTGGCTAAAGGCTGAAGTCAGCGCGACAAACGATGGCATCACCAGTTTAACTACGCGAATAGCGTATGGTTGCCCAAATCAGTCGCCTTTGCACTGCAGAAGCAGCACCACGCAAGTCGGCTCAAGAAATCTGCGACATGGCAGATAAGCCGCCAGCGCCGTACCTCAAAGAAGGCATCACTAAGGGACCCCCCGAGATGCTATGCGCACGACGTCTGTCTTCCGCTCAAGCTTAATTTTACATAGCCGCTCCTGCCACAACATCAACTGAAGAGACGATCGATCTGCGTCAGTTTGGCCGATCGCGCTAGGGACAACAGCCGTCGGTCAAGAGGTTAAGAAGTTGGCGACGAGGGAGAGCTGCCATCTGAAAAACGATTCGGTGGTTAATCGGGAGATCAACAATGACGGCGACAAAGATCTATCAACTGTGGCATTTTCATCGATCGGTTAGTAAGCGCAAGTTTGCTCGCTACATCGGTGAGAATAGACTATGGTAAAATGCGAAGCACACGAAAGTCTCAAATACTATTTACATCAAAGCTGGCGCGACAGTTCATATCATCCTTCGTTTCTTATGTTTTCTATCGCCTATAGGATGAGAAATGAGAAGAAACGAAGAGCGCGACCGAATATTTCTCGCAGTTCGATCAGCGCAGCGTCAAAATCGTGCAGGCTTACATGACTTGGCACAAAACTACGAGCGTCAATGACGATTCAGTTAAAGCAGAAAAGATCATGAAGAAAATCTACACATTGGAAGATGCTTTTGTCAAGGCTGTCGATTGCTATATATCCCAGCACGGCGGTATGTTTGGAAGAGGCACACGGCGAACAGCAGTAACAAATGACGATCGACTCACTTGACGCGGCGGAGCTCTCGCTTTCAACGAAGCTCTCTCCACCATCAAGAGAGTCTCAAATAGTTGAAGACAAAGAAAATAGAAAACATCGTACACAGTAGAAGATGGCAGCGCTTTCACAGAACGTCTAGCGCAGAGAGAGGCGGCTTTCAATGGAATAAACGTGCAGCTCGTGCAGCTCGTGCAGCTCAAGCATCAACGACAGAAAAAAGAAGAATATGAGCACGCTTAGGTTTATTGAGCGTTGTGTGACCGAAACCGTGACCGACCGCGGAATCACACGGTATCAACCTCGCGATCATCACATAGTCATGCGATCACCTATTTGAAACGTCAGTTCTCAGACTTTCAAGTTGACTGACTAGAAGACCGACTAGCCAACCTTCGCAACAACCATGATAACCAACAGTCTACTTAAAAAGCTGCGTGCACTACTCAGTATTCATCGCCGTATTCTTTATACTTCTTTGACGCTCTTTCTCCATGATGTGCATGCTGACTTCTAACCATATGGACTATATTAAACGATCAAGCACGATGAGTCTTATGCGCCTTTGAATCGCGCCAGTTAACTTTGAATACTCTGGTCATAAATGAATAGCGAAAACAAATTAAGAGTAATGGGGAACAATCAAGCAGCAAAGGGGTACAGTTAAGTCGTAAAAGCAGTAGTAACACTGCCACGAAAGACAAGTGCAGTTTCTCATGAATAGTTAGACCACCAAGTCTAGCCGAAGCTGGAAATGTTTGTTTAATTGTACTAACCCATATTCACTAACCCATGCCATACTAACTCATGTTTACTTATGTTCACAATTAACCTATGATGTCTACTACACCATATTCGAAACACGCTTTTCTAACTGGCTGGTCTTGCTCAACTAACTCATGTTCTACTAACTCATCGTCTACTAACTCCATGAGTAAATAATCTCTTCGATTTCGACACGCACAAGAAATCGCGGAAAAGTTCCATTAGTCCTATTCCGCCTCGCTTCGTAGAACAAATCAACCGCGTTTAGGACTACACCGGTCGCTTTAATTAAGACATAAAATCAATCTTCGAGTCGTCGAAAAGGAAAGATAATTTCTCTCAACGAATAACTAATCTGCGCAATGATTCTTCGATTTACTCTTCAAAACAAATTTAGCGAACTCCCTTGTTTTCGTAAACAATCGTGAGGTTTTTCTTCATGCGCACTGTAATGGTGCGTGGTTAGGTTTTTCCGGCACGGTAGTTAGGTTTTTCCCCTCTAGATTACTGTAGTCCTGGCACGGTAGCAGGAACTACCGTAACTACAGTAATTCCCAGTTAGGTTTTTCCCGGCCACGGTCAGCGGCCCCAAGTACCGTAATTTCACTACCGAATTTGTACGCACGCTGATTGCTGGACGCGTGGTCGAGTGAAAGCGACTGGTCAGAACCACCTTTGCCCGTCTCTACCTATACGTGTAGGACTATACGTCCAAATCTGCACGCCAAGCAGACAGCAAACTAGATGTACTGATAGTCTTAACCAGGTTTTTGAATCATTTTCTTTTCTTTTGATGACATTATCCTTTCCTTCCTTAATCCGACCGCTCAGCTCTCGTTATACATACGAACTAATCTCACAACTCTGTCTACTTTACTCAAATTGATTTTTAAACTTGAAATAAAAATGAATCTAGCAAGGATTCACTATCGGACAATAGATTCACTATTAGCCGACTAAAGGTGAATCGGATTCACTTTTAGGTACGACACCGACTGCAAGCAGCAAGAAACAAAATTTTTGTTTCCTGCTGCCAGGCTGCATTTGCAGCCTAACAGCAAAAAGACGCCGCAGTGTTACTACTGCTTAATGCTCTTTTTTTTAGCAATATTACACGTCCTCTTTTTAACGCATATGCGTTCTGGGGTCAGTTAAAAATATGGCCGCGCGGTTATCCACTCGAAGATGTTCAGAAGATGAATAACGAAACAAACTTTTTGTTATGTAAGAAGCAAAAATTACCAGCTATTCAACAAGGACACGATATGAATGATCCGGATGTTGGTGCCCTCTTTCGCTTGGTAAATGCCAAAAAAATGAATGAAGTAAACACACATTTCAGCAAGCACGCGCCCCCGATCATTTTGAACGCTGGTACATTCTCTCCCTTCAACAGTCGAAATACGCTCTTCCATTATGATGCGTTTTGGTCTCTCGTTCTTCCGGTGTCCGTTTCATATCGAGTTACTGATATTTGGCGCGGATATTTTGCTCAAAAACTACTCCATCTCACCGGACACCGACTAGGATTTTATCCCGTGAACAGTGTTCGAAAACGTCAATCTCAGTCATATTTTACTGATTTCAAAGACGAGGCAGAATTATTCGTCGACTCTGGTAAAATGGTCGAATTCATTTCGCAATGGACTTGTGGACATAATTCTCTAAAAGACTGTATGCAAAAATTAAGTCAGGACTTTTTAGGGAATAAGTTTTGGAATGAGCTTGATGTCACACTTGTGAAAGCTTGGATAACGGACTTAGATTCAGTTGGTTTTATTTTTCCTCCTTTATTAAACTTCCATAATAAGCAAAATAACGAAGCAAGCTTAAAATCATCTTGCGATTGTCGATGCGCTGGTTTACATTTTCCAGTCTACAGCAGCAGTAAACTAGATCGAATTCGAAAAACTTACGAAGGTTTCAAAGACTGGTGCAATGAAGCGCTTCCAGTTGATGACACCTTCAATAGCTGTTTTAGCAATGAAAAAAACTTAGAGAGTGGTATTTGGAAAAGTCTAAGCAGAATCGCTTTGATAGTTACCGGAAACTATCCATTCGGACCTTCTCTTTCAATTTTACAGCGATTGTACAATAATTATTTCGCAGCTGTAATATTTTGCGGAACAATCGAACCCGCGCATATTGCCAAATACAATGGATACTTACCGCTATTAGATTATAATTACATAAATGTAACTAAAGAAGAGATCAATAAGGGCTATCGTGCTTATATATGCACAGCTAAAGCAATTGAACTTCGTCTACGAAATATAGACGGATATATGACCATTGCCGATGATACGCAATTTAATTTTTGGAACGATTTTGATTATAGTCGCTTTCGTCTCAATGGCGTTAGGTGGAGCGAAGATGTTGGTTGGTGGGCTAATCACGATGTCGGTGGAAATGCTATTAAACGAGCTATTGAACTAATAAGAAACCGAATAAAATTAAATCCTGAATCTCCATTGACAAAATCTTTTGCTGAGTATTCTAAAGCGGTTGGTGGAGACGGTTTTTCTTTCATTAGTGCCGAAAATAAGTGGTCGGTATCAGACTTCTACTACTTACCAAAAGAAAATGAGACAGTATTCTACGAGCTTTCTGAAATTTTCTCTGAAGCGAATGTATTTCACGAAATTGCGGTACCAAAAATTGGTGCCGGTTTACAATGGCTAAGATTCTACAATAATTTGGAAAAGTAAGTTACAGTCGAATCTCAATATAACGCCACCTTGGGCCCGATTTGGTTGGCCATAAAAGAAACTAAAGCAAAATGACCCTCGATATAACGCCACCTCGCTATAACGCCACTTTCGATATAACGCCACTTGGGGTCGGTCCCTACAAAAAGAAGTCTGTCGGTATGACGCCACCTCACCATTTTGGCAAAAAATCAAATGTAAACGAAAAGGCTCTCTACAAATTGTTCAAATTAAAACTTTTTAATTAGCTTACAAATTCCAACACGAAATTATGTAAATTTTGCAATCGAACCAGAAGCAGAAATTAGTCTGCACTCTTATTTTTGTTTGTCTTCGTCTTTCTTGTGCTAAAGTGGCCGTTAAATTGCTCCAACGCTTGCTATTTTGCTTACGGCGTGCAGCTTGCGATCGGTTTGTTTCGATCGCATGGTGCACGCTCTAAACACCCTTGCAACCTTTATGAATATTGTATCGACCTTTGCGCGAAGTATTGAAATATTACGGTATTTCTAAATATCTGAACTTTGAAAAAATGAAATCCATCGAGAACAATCAAGTTCGTCGCGCTCTTCGTGCTACATACTCTAAAAATGGCTGCAGCTATGTATCGGCCACTTTAGTGTTTTCGAAACTGTTTTTATATCTCGAATTTCTTTGCCTGCTTATTTCAGTTTATTAATGAGCATTCCAAAGAAGCGAAGCTGAATAAAAGTAAAATCGTTGCATTTGATCCATTATTGTCTTCGAATGTTCTTGTTTTTGGTAAAAACCTCGATATACGCCACAGTGTGGGATTTTTGACCCAAAACCTCTCAGTATAACACCAATTCGATATAGCACCACTCTTGATATAACGCCACCTGGGGCCGGTCCCGTGAGGTGGCGTTATATCGAGAGTCGACTGTATATGCAACTATTGGCTAATGCTGAAATACATCAATAGTTTCATGTTTCAATTATATTTTTAGGGATATCACAAATATATCTCATCTTTGGGATCCAGACAGGGTACACTGGGAAAAGTTTTACACGAAATATTTGATTTACTTGCATCCAATAAAACTTTCGACCGTGAAAGAACTTGGAAACAGGAAAAAATATTGCAATTTCGTCATTCGAAGTTACTTATCTTCCATTTCAAATGAATGAAATAACTGAAATGACTAGCACAAATACTCCTTTACTTGCATTATCGCCTTCATTGTAACAGAGTCTAATAATACTGACGGTCGTCGAGTTAACAAGCGTGCGATAAAAGCAATCAAATTTTGCCTGCAAGACAGAGACTGCTATTTGATATTTGCCGATGGAAAATAGTTTCACTTTTCTAACACTCTTGACTGTAGCGACTTTCGTCTTATATCAGTGAATTTAAGAGGTGTGGAATTCAATCATAGAATGATGATCGTGTCAGCAGAAATGTTACTAAATAGGCAGTTGAACGGATAAGCTACCAATAACTATTAAATCTTTGGTCTCTTTTGACGGATGCCTTTGCTATGTAAATAAAAGCGCTTGTAGCGATGATATTTCCGTTCTTTATGTCAAAAATACTTTATATAACCATTCCTCGACTTTGCTGCTTATCAAAGGTATTGGTGTATCTATTTCATGTCTTAAATACAGAGTGTTCAAAAAACACACGTTTGACTCCCATTACTCGAAGAGGTAACGCGCAAGGGCGAAACTTAAACCGAAGATGCCCCCTGGGGAGGGCTTGAAGAGGGCAGAGTTTCAGCCCGACAGTCGCTTTGGGACCTGAGCGGCAATTCAAAGCATGTCCCAAATCGCCTTACACTTAAGGCCCTGTTTGAGAGACACTATAACTTTTTGTTCAAGTAGGTTTCCGCCATGTTTACGATTTCTACCGATAGAGAATTCTAACCAAAAGTTTTGCAAAAACAACTTGAAAATCTATCAAGAACTGAAAAAATGGCATGGATTGAATGATCTTGTCGCGACGCGAGCAACTGACAGTTAGTAATAGATGGTTGCGCGGATGCTTTAACGCTTTTTATCCCCAAGCCGCCAGGCGGCGCATAAATAACGATGTTAAAAGGCGGTCACGCAATACCAGCTGACCGCACTTCGCGAACCACTGTGTACGGATCTGAGTCCGCTACCTTTAAACTCAGTGAAACTCACGGGCTGAGGAGCAACTGTATAAAAGGAGCTCACTCACAGTTTAAACAACTCGCTTGTTATAGCTTCAGGAGAGAAAGTCGGCTCACCCAAGCTGTCTCATTCACTATGAACCACCGTATTATGTAGTTGTTTCTGTTATATCAGTACCTGATAGAATAAAGCTAAAAGAATGGAGACAACTCTAAACACGTGACTATTTCGTCAAGACAATCCAACTCTGCTTTGTTCATTAGTTACATGAAATAATAAAAAAGTTAAGCGTTCTTAAACTTTTTTGCTAGTTTATATATCAGGCACGCCTTGAGGGGTGGCTCCCATGTACCACCTCAATATGAAGGTTCACCCTAAGATTATCCTTCCTGATATAGAACTAGAGGTACCTCGCTGTCTTCTTTTAAAAAAATCTCAGTCTCCTTTTTTGAACTACACTGTATTTTATGCAGTTTATCAAGTTAGCCAATTTTACTAACCTAGTTCCAAAACGTTAAACACAGCAACCAACAAGAATATTTATTCTTTCTAATTGGTTCAAAATAAGCCAAGCACACAGAGTACTGAGCATGTTCTAATCGCCTTCTGCAATCAAATAGGCATATTTATACAGTAAAAATATAGAGTCCACAAACAATACTTTACAAATAGCACTATACTAAACAAAATCGTCTCACCATTCGTGATTTTTTTCAAACGGCTCTCAAATTACAATCACAGCATTTCCTGCAATTTTTGCATAAAAGAATGCCATTAATTGTTTCCCAATCACAAAAACGATCGAGAAAATTTCTCCCAAAATCATTTTGATATCTAGCCCCATCCAAAGACCAAGATTGCCACCAAAAGCGCCCAGAAATCCCTCAAACGTCCATTCATATTGTTCTTTGAATTGTACATGACCAAAATCTTCGACTCTTAATGTCAAATTTATCAGATAACCGTTCTCAATAACGTATTCATGGTCAAACTTCCATAGGTAAGTCTCGCGTCTGCATGACCGCAAACAATTTTTACGGCACTCAGAGTCGTCTTCAGCGTAATATTTCAAGCAATTCTTGTAAGCAGCCAATGTGCATTCATCAGATACACTTGACACTTCTCGTATCGGTAAGCTTGCTGCCGTACAGTTACACAGCCTTTTGATAAGTTCCGCACGACACTCCCACCTAAAGTAAGAGCGCAAATTAGCCCATAATTTTCTAAATGGTCCATAAAACTCAAAGAGAGTGTTAAAATGGGATTGGAATCAACCATAAAAATCTTATCAGGAAATGAAAAAGACATGTTTTCGTGAGTCATCATATCAAGTCATATAGAAGTAGAGATGACGCGTTTCTTCGGCCCCCTCATTTCGATTGATTTGTAGCGAAAATTGAGCCTGGCTGTTGAACAGGAATAGAATATCAGATCATATCAGTGACAGTATCTTAGACTTCATGTCACTAATCTTACTGAAAGGTTAAGGCAAATAGAAAAGTCAAAGATATCCCTTGTTAATGAGCTAA
Organism: Plectus sambesii; assembly: GCA_002796945.1. NCBI lineage: Eukaryota > Metazoa > Nematoda > Chromadorea > Plectida > Plectidae > Plectus > Plectus sambesii. The sequence continues at coordinate 10,846 of NIUQ01003775.1, forward strand.
ATGATACACCCACCACCGTATTGTTATACGTCTCAAGAAAACGCTCATGAGTCATCTTTGGGAAATATACAGGGTGTTCAAATTGCTGCCGATTCGTTTTTTGAATAACTGCGCATAGACTAAAACGATTTTGACAATTTTGGGTTTTTTAAAATACCTGCTCTCTACCATTTTGTTTTCTGATTTAAAAATTCTTGACTCAAAATAAAAGCAAGTATCTTCTAATTTTTGCAGTCTCTCATCACACAGAAATTGCAGAAATGTGTTTTTGGGACCGCTTTGAACTTTGAATGTTATTAAAACAAAGTTGTTACAAAGTACCCCTAAAATTAGGGATACCTGCTTTATTCTGGATTAACAAGTTTTTAAGTCAGAAAACAAACTGGTAGAATGCAGGGATTCTTAAAAACCCAAAATTATTAAAATCCGTTCAGTCTATGCAAAGTTATTCAAAAAACAAATTGGCAGAAATTCATTAAACACCCTGGAAAAATTTAGGCAGCGCTATTTGTCACAGGTGAGCACTGGTCAGAACCGTTGGGGCAGGGGTATTAGCCAGGCGTATGGGAAAGTGCACACATCCACATTTGCTGTTGGCAATTAAATTCAAAATACAAAAGCAGAGAGGTATTACACTGTATTTCATCATTGTTGCTTACATGGTGAAGTACACAGTTGTTTATCTTGTTTTCGACTTTTTGGGCATGCAACGATTGAACTTCCAATTTGATTTGGAAACACTTGCTTGAGAAGATGCTTTTTAACGCAATTTACAATTAAAAAATTGAAAATTCATCCATGCATGACTCACTCTCTTAGCACGAAATAAGATCCTTTTAACAGGAAAGTTCGACCAAACATGAGCTAATTGTGATCTATGTTGTGACTTTCTTTTATCACAAAACCCAATATTTTTGTTTAAAATGGGCAAAGGTAGTTATGAGAAGGGCAAGAGGTTTCTAGTGAAATAATGCAGGAGTCAATACGAAAAGCACATCTCTTGCCTATAAGCGCGGTTGTTGGCCAACAGCCATTTCTCTGCCTCTACAAGGAGAACTGAACATGATTTGATCTTCCAAAGGATCATTCCTCAAACTGATCAACTACCCTTGTGGTGTATGCTGGAGCACCCATTTGCATTTCTTTTTAATAGCTCTAGTTTACCTGCAAATCTCTGGTGACACATATTCATTGCAGTTTGGATCGTCTTTTTTTCCTGGGAAAATCTCTTCAAACTCTCTGGCGCTGATAAAGTACGTGACGCTGCGTCCAAATTGATGCCATAAGCTTTCATAAAATATGTCATCAGGTTTATAACGTCCGTGTATATCAAAGTACATCCAACTGAAATTTAAATACATAAATAATGTTCATAAACAGTAAGAGCAGAAAAAAGATGAAAAGATTGACCAGTTGAGCGAGTGAGTAGAAAAACTGCCTACAACCAATAGGAGTACAACAATTTCTTGTAAAATTTATTTTATCACTTTCGTCTCATACCACTTTTCAAATTATTCTAAACTTTAATTCTTCATATTCAAATTCACAATACATGATTGAATGTAACTTTAGCTAGTGAATCATGCAATTCATTCATTGCGATAGACTCTTTGTATCAAATGCGAGTTATGAAATTTTGCCAAAATACAAATAAAATAAAGTCGGTAGATGGATTTCAATTTCGAAATATATGACAAATGGTTTCTTCCGATACAATGTTACTATACACAAATGTTAGCGAGAAAATATGCATTCATTTTGAGATTTTAGGCATTTCTAATCTCTGCGCGACACTACGCAATACTCCTCTTTAATACTTCACTACAATACCTCACTACGCAATTTTATCACAATAAAGCTGTATATGATATTTTACACTATAACTATAGAGTGAGGCAAACATTTATTAATAAATGCGTACTTGTAAGAGTCTGCGTTGAGCAGCCCATTGGTGTTGATTGATATGTGAAATAGTTCGGCTTCTGATCGAATCGCTACACCAGAAAAATCTAGTTTGAAGCATACCCCATAGTCAAAGCTGACACTTGAAGTTTCTCTTATTTTGATACGGCTTTGATATATTTCGTTGCCCTCTTCGGCAATGTGAAGAACAGAAATATTATAAATTTTCAGTATTTGCTGTCCAAAGCTTTGTAAAAGCTCACTTCTGGAAACATTCCTCCGCTTTAGTATCTTTTCGAGTTTAAATATGGCTTTCCATTCACTTTTTGGTAACGTATACAACTCTGGACAGTTCCCAGAGTTTGTCAATTCCATGGGACAAGGATTGTCTAATTGCAGCATGCGACCTTCAGCTGTATTGAAAATGTAGAGATATTTATAAATAACTGAGTACATATGAAGGGGCCATTTTTTATCAATTGTATTCAGAAATGCTGTTTTGTTTTCCTGGTTTTTAGCAAAATATTTGATCAACATTGATTTATAGTTGCCATTCTCTCCATATCCAGGCATATCGTCCAGAGTGTCTACACTGACTGGCACGCAGAGTGTGGACGTTGGCACGATAAACGTGTCGTTCAATAAATATTGCATTGTAGTTGTTGTTGGATTCTTTAGATACTGTTTGGTTGATAGCAAACACATGTTCATTGTCAGAAAAAAAAAGAATAATATTAAAAAACCCCAAACTATCTTGACCGCAATCAAGTTCAAAACGGTACTCAACTTCATTGAATAAAGCGCTTTTGTTAGCATCTTAAAGCATTTTTTCGACGATTTCATTATGGCTGAATTAAAATGGAGCTTATTTTTTTCTTCTGGATTTCTTTCGCTTGCTTCATTCGTTTGTACCTGATCTGGTACCGGTGTGCTAAAATGTTTTTAGTGACAGAACATGAAGTAGTATTTAATTATTTTAAGAATGCAATAATTGCTGAATTAAATTAATGGTCTAAGGTTGGTCATCAAGAATAGTCAGAGAAAGTCCCGTAAATCCTCTAATAATCGCCCCCCCTTCAGAGTGATTAAAATATTAAACGCCTGTGTAATGTCGGTCACCACAGAACTCCTATTCAAATTCGACAACTGATAACGCATAATCTTTTTATGTATAAGCGTTTTCATAAGATTAAGTGATGATTGAACAAAAAATAGATGCCTCTTCTCCAACGATCACTTCATTCAAACATCAACTGAAATAATAATCGCCTACCCTCCAATAATCGCCCACCCTCTAATAGTCGCCCCCCTCGGACCTTGATTGAAATAATAATCACCCAGGGCGACTATTAGAGGATTTACGGTATATGCATTGTAAGAAATGGTTTCCTGCTGAATACTGTAAACTGTCTCGAAGGGCACTTTACGGCAAAAAAAACGCAAGTCGCCACCTAATAGTGCCCAGAAACATGCATAACTGTTATTCACTGAATACTTACCCTGCATTTATTTCCTTCAGCCTTATAATAGGGAAGAGTTGTGCCAGAATATAACCAATTACCTCCTGCAATAAATATTCTCTTTTATAAGTTGAAGCCATCCAACAGTAGTCCTTCCCACGGTTTGCTTTCACTACAGATTTATGAGTTACCGGGTTTTTCCTATTATAAGCCCCAGGGCTTATACTTGGAGCCGAAAAAATATCACCATGAATGCGTGAAATAAAATTATTTTAATTGCATTTTACACGTAAAAACCGTATTCTCTAACAGGATTTATAAAAATCATATAGATCTTCCATTATTTGCATGTAAGATTAATTAAGAAGATGAAAAACGATGCAAAATGCAAGTATGGTTTGTACTGCAAAAAACGTTACGTGATTGAATTTTCCAAATAGAAGCCCGGGGCTTATAATCGAATAAACCCGGTACATAATGATTGTCTGCTGCTCAGGATACTGTGATCCTAATCATGTGGCTTTTGAAAATAATTCATTGCCTAACAGTTTCATCATAAGTACCTATCTTTAACACCGAAATAAGGCGTCTAAGTATCGTGTGCTTTAGTCAAGACGGTAAGATAAAAATAATGACGATAGTGTATTGCGATGAAAGAATGCGGTACATGAGCAAGAGTGAAACTGCTGCGCATAGCATTAAGCACAATCACAACTCTTTAATAGTGTCGCAAATGAAGCATGGCTAATAGCGCCCCTTCAGAGGCATCATTGTGGCTTAGGTAAAGCGTAAAATGTTCAAGTATTCGCTGATACCAAAATTCATCCAAGCAAAACCATTTTAATCTGGATTTATATCTAAGCGTTGTGAATTTAGTATAGACTAACTTCTTTTGCTGTGCAGGGCAGCACATTAGTTGCACTTGGTTTAATTATCGATGGGAGCCCTGTTCCTAAGATATGCCATCATTCCCTCAATCCACGATTCATGTGCATTTGAGCGTTGTTTGGATTAACTAAAACTGAATGGGTACAATGTATAATTGTAGATGGGTGCCGTCTCGAAACTACTGTAATTGGAGTCCATGATTATTAGTAATTAATCAATTAATAATTAACTTAATCAATTACTGCAAAGGGCATTATTATCCTAAAATGAGTATTTTCCATTTAAAGTTGAATAAACAAAGGGTATACTCATGCTTACAAGAGGCACCGTTTCTAATAAGTTCAAGTGTAGAAGATCAAAGTTCAACGTTATGACCCTTTTAAATGACAAAACAAGAAGGAACAATAACTTAATCTTGAATATTGTAAGATGAGGCCTGTTAGATCTCCTGCATTCACAATGTTAGTCCAACCAAATAACCTTTTATGATCTTATAGCGGAAATTGTGTCCCATCCCTCAAAGTCTCAGGTTCACTTTAAGAGGGCGCTGGTACAATCTCATGCAAGTTAAAGAAACTGCATAGATCAGCCTTGATATAAAGAACCTCGATTTAATTAGGCATTGCATATAGCTAGGTCCGTGGGGCGTCATCCGATAACAAACAAATAAACAAGCAAAGAGATGATCTATGCAACAAAGAAAAAGAGAATAAAATGGAAATACCGAGATGGCGCCGATCACAATGACGAAATCGAGTCCCAGCCACAAGCCTAAAGCGCCACCAATTGCACCCGCTAATTTGTCATATGTCCAAGGCCATTCCTCTGTGTACATAGCATAATCAAATTTCTTTACTTGTATTTGAATTATTGCTTCATTTTTTCTTTTTTCAACAGGTATTTGCTTTTCCAAGTCAACTTG
>NIUQ01003776.1:0-15993 GCA_002796945.1 Plectus sambesii
TCTTTAACCCATCTTCAAGATTGGACGCCGCGCCACTAGAAGCAGTCAGAGGTTCGCTTCTTTTTAACCTTTTTATTCTAATTGTCCCGCAAGCTGTAATATTTAAATATAGCTTAGCTTAATCGTCATTTGATTGTGTAAATCACCTTCAGCATTGTGTTGCGGTGCCAATAGACTGCCGTTTGTTTAAGGGGTAGCGTAGTTTAAAACTTTGCGCGCAAAAATTTCTTGAAATAAGCTAAAATGAGTGGACGCTTAACAAGAAACTTGTCTCATACAGAAATATGTGCGTTCTTTCGAGTGAAGTGGATGTTATTCCGATTGAAAAGAGTACTGTTCCTTAATCCCAACATTCATCGCCTTCATTTCAGGTTGGGGGTTCTGTTGCTGATGAACGAGTCGCGATCTGGCGAGAAGAGCATGAGCGGAATCGAGGAAATTGAAATGGATATGGACTGATCCGATCTAATTTTTTGAAGCTCGTTCAGATGATTTTCAAGATGTGTGTGTGTGTATGTTCGTAAACGTGTGTATTTTTTGCTGTCGACTTACCTTTGCTTATTACGGAGCGATTTGACTGATTTCTCCATTGTGTAACGTGCATATTCTTTGCAACTTTGAACGTGTCCGTCGCCAATAGTTGGCGCTGCTTCGCAAGGGTAAATTGTGAAAAATAATGCAATGCGTCGTCTACTCGTTTCACTTGCATCCGAAACGCTCTATAGGCAGTGTTATTAATCGAGACCGTTAGAGTTCAGCGCAGCTTATGACCTGCTTCTGTAATACGGGATATTTACAATGTCTCAGACAGTTAGGCTTAGACGTTAATATCAGGCAATGAATTATGAATAGACATGCGAAGAGTGACTTGAAAAGTAACTCGATAGAGATGTAGCACAAGAATTTTATGAAAACGCACAAGCCGCTTCTATCTCGACTACGCTCCATCGTTCAACGTTAACAGATTGGATCATTATACTTTATTCATTATCAATTAAATTATGAAACGTTCAATGTTCTCAAACTTTTAGCGTTGATTTACTGCCCACCTGAAAGGGGCTCATTACGTAACGCGTAAGAGGGGAGGAGCTGGGAGGCTGCTTTAAAATGTGTGAGATTGAAAAAAATTAATAAAATTAACTTTAGTGCTACGGCAGGGGCGGAACGGCCGCAAAGGACATGTAAGTAATCTTTGTGCTGTCCAGGCTAGTGATCAACTGGATAATACTATTTGCAGCACGTAAACTTATCAGCAACGTCAGCAGATGACGACATTACAAACTGTTTAAGATGGAGTTGTAATAAAGGAGGTTATTTGCTGCTGATAAGAGGATTTGAATGAGCAGGGAGTGCAGCTTGCAGCCTTCTGTCGACGAAAAAGACGTGTGGCGTGTTGTCTATTATTAAACATTCTTTCTCTTATTCACATTCGCACGTCGTATGGTTCATTCGATGTCATACCGAGCTCTAAAGCGGTTTGGTGTCGGGTTGAGGCGGGTCGATGCTATGTGCTACCCATCGAGTCGGCGCTCTTCTTCAGAATAAATTCATACTCGCGTGTAACTAAGCGTAAATTAATTGGAAATGTGCTAATGCTTGCACTGAATAAACTAAAATATAATTTGAGTTTGTATCCTCGTGTTCAATTAGTGTTCTGCACTTTCATCCCCAGAGATCGAGTTCTACCGTACATGGTCTAGCTTTAGGAAATTCTAAAGGTTAGTGAATGTTTGCGATCGGTCCAATCACCGTATGTCAAGCTGCCAAGTGCAGGCGATAGTGGGCGAATCTAGGGAAATTGTGACGAGCTCCTTCACAATCTCCTACGCAAAGTCTCTCCGTCGGTTCGTGCGCTCTTCTATAAGTACAATGTACTAAATGCTTTGATTAAGACAGAGCAAATACGCAACCCCAGCCTATGCTCTTTTGCAATTCAATCCTCATTCATCACTCCTACGCAATAGGCTGCGGGGCTAACAATCTTTCATCTTGCATATAACGCGAGTTTCTTGTCATCTTTTTTGCTATGTTTGTTCACTTAGAGCCATCAGCGGTAATAATCAGCTACTCTATATAGAATGCGCGCACTCACTGCACTCGCAAGATTGCCGTCACCCCCACACAATACGTCTTTCCTCTGTACACCCACCCCACGCGCTATATCGCCCATAAAAGTCGTACCAAACGATAGAGTGGGTAGTATTTGTATCATATAGGTGTCGAACATACTCAGAAACATTTTGCAGCGCAGAAAATGAAAGAATTAATAATGTATTCCTCGAAGTCGTATGACAAGTGTCGGCATCAAGGCTTGATTTGCCAAAGTATGTTCGACGCCTGACCTCAGCTTTGCGAATATTCGCGTGCCATTTTATGTTATTGAATTAGATAGCCAAGTCGTGCTGGGGTGTGTGGCGGCTGAGGCCACTTGCAGATATTCCACTGCTCCACTGACGTTGTTCCTGCGATAATCCCTTGCCTGACACGACCAATGCAATTTGGACGAATGATCATTTAGAGTATTCTGGCAGGTTGCCCGGCTTTTCTCTACGATAGTGGGACATGTGTGAGATCACCTCGGCGTGTGCATAAACATGTCGGACTGTCTGTCTTATAGGTTTCATCATTTGGACATGTCTAATTAGAAAATATTGAGTCGCGTGCCCTCGCTAAGTGCTTCTATTTGCGCGTCCACTACGGAGGCGCTACTACGCCGCTCCATAGACTTTTGTGGACGAGTGCATAGTGAGCGAGGACGCATTATTTCGAAAATGATGCGCGCCCTGTTGTGTCCGACCTTTGGGTGAAGAAAAGGTTACACTATTCAGCGCAATAGTTCAACATGCGTGGGTTTTTTTCGTTAAATGGTCTCACATTCGCAACTGTTAGCTAAATATTTCTAGGATATAAAAAGGTTGCCTAATATCAAACTCTTCAGAGAGGTTAGAGTAGCTGGAAAGGAGGATCAATAAAGTAGTGTCTCGGTGGTTCATTAGTAAAACTCTAGTGCTCAGTTCGCTTTTCGAAATTTCGTCAGCTCGACAGAGGCGTCGTTTTGATTCCTTAGCGCCGCCTACGACAATGTTCTTCAAAAATGATAAACTAATGTAAAATGTTGAAATGAAATTGCATTTCTGCATTCATTTGTGCACAGTAAAAATGAATGATATTGCAGAAGTGAAAATACGTCTCTACATTTGACATTTACACGAGTTTTATGAAATTGGTCCCTAGGCTCAGGTTTTGGCTGGCTCAATTAGTTCTCCATCCTACGCTTCACCCCAGTTGTGTGCTGGGATTTATCGCGCTTACAGAAATAGACCGGTAGGAATATATTGAAAATCTCATATCTGTCCCTCTCGGGAGTATCCTGGCACGTACCATGATAGCACAAAGTGATTCATTGTTAGCTCGATGAAGAAAGGCAACAATTTGAGGCTTCTTTTCTTCGATAATAAAGAGGTTGGCTCGCCGATTGAGCTCAGCGATTCAACCTTTGACAATAATAAACATATGATGCACTCTGGGCGTCATCCGTCATCCGGTGCCAGAAAACGATTGTTGGCTTCTCTTGCTATTTAGAGTTGCTGTCCTTAATGAATATACAAATTTGACTCCTCCTGTTTGCGCAACTATTTCCGGTGTACCTGAGAAGATAAAAGCCGACCCGTTTACTCAATATTTCATATAATAACAATGAAATTCTTACTGTTAAGAAATTTATTTTGCCTCTCCGTTCTTTACACCGAGTTTTCTCAAAATTACATTTACGCTACTTTTAAGAAGCGGTAAAATTTTTTTGAGAAACAGTTAAAGAAAACTTCCTTTGAAAACAGGCGCGTAAAGCTTCCATGTATGAAATTGCTTGCGCTGAAACAGTCGTTAGAAGCTGTTTTGTAGCTTCTCGAAAATAAAGTACACGGGGGCGTGATTTCGAGAAAACCCGGGGCTTGCAAAAAAAACGCGCCCTTTGGGATCATTTTTGCCGCTCCTACACGAGTTATTAGAGCAGAAATTGTTTTTACTATCATGAATTCTCTTTTAGCCCTGTGCTCCATCATTAAGCAGACGGTAGACATGTGGGCAGTATTTGTCTTTCGCTCCGGTTTTTGTACTCGCGTTTTTAGTTGTGTCTAGGCAGGTGATAATGAGATATTAGCATGTTTTTAGGCGAGACTTGTGCTTATATTTTGTAGTGCGTAGTGTGCGGCTAGCTGAAAAATAATCCTCTAAGATATTATTGGTTCTTGTTTATTGCGTAGGCCTTTTCGCATCCCATCACATTGCAACACGAAGCGAAAATCCCTTCGAAGCTTAAAAGGTGTCAGAGTCCTGTGTTACTTTTAATTAACTGTCGGCTATCGTTCGTTAACCGCCCTCACCCTGTCAACTTCCGCGCTAAACTAAGCCGTTAAAGTAATTAATCAAGCGGCGTAGCGTAACTAAGCGTTCTTCAGTCTACTATTTCCGATTCAATTATTGGGGTGGGTGGACAGAGATTGATATCGCAATCATCGCCGTGTCGCTAGACTTTGTCACGTAATAAATATTTGACGTTTTGTTGCTATCCCCATTAATCCTTCTAGCTCTATGAAGTGGATGTTAATTAATCTACTCTCAAATTTAGAGTAGCTGTATCAATGGTATACTGTTGAATATAATTCACATTTTGCGAATTCTATCGATCAGGAAAGCTGCAAATCGATGTATTAAAAGTCTTAAATTTAATAGTCAAATTTGTGACGCATTTCCGCCTTATTCCTCTACGACTTCCTTTAGAACAGCTAGCTTGAGAATCCTGCTAACAGTGTCAAAAACTTGTATGCGCAGACAGATTTTGTTGACGTCTCCTTCCTGTTTTTGTTTGGGTTCGTCGTCAGATGCAAAGTTGCGTGAGGCTAAACGGAAGTTAATTGTTCCCATTATTGGCAAGTGAGGCGCAAACGGCGTTGTTTTGCTAATTTGTCTGTTCCATGTCCTCAAGGAAGGAGTGCGTCTGACATTTTCCGACCAATTGCTCCGTTTGAAAAACAGGTGACAATACGTTGCCTCGTCCTGTGAATTTGCTTTCTCTGTTTCGGAGGCTCAAAATATATACCAGTGTCCGCATAATTTCTTAATCCACGTTCGATTTCTGGTTGCCACCGGCTGCTACCAATGTTCACTAATCTTTTGCCACTGCTGTGCGTGACGTAAATCAAAAATAATGAGGCCATTTTTTTCAACTTAAACTTCGACCCCACCTCAATGCTAGTTACTTTGTCTGCAATAGTTATGATATCGTAATGACGTACTTACTAATAATGCGCATAGATCGATTTCTACTTCTGGCAATGTCATTGCGCAGCGCGACGCCGAGCTAACCCCCGCTGTTCTATGCAAATGTTGCACTTTATCTCCTAGGACACAGTGGTAGGAGAGAATATAAAAGCTGACCAACCAATTTTTAAGGTATTTTGTTACGGTAAAACATCTACTTTTAGCTACCAATGTTTAGAGCGCTTCTTGCATAGAGACTTTTAATGCTTAGTTGCTTCATCAGTATATGGTAGGGGTAAATAGTGGCTTTATGACCGTACTCGATGACTCAGTCTCTCTTGACGTCAAACACTTATTTTTCAGTGAAAGTAATTTTTGGTGTTAGTCTGCATAGGTTGTCGTTTTGCCCCCTCCTCCCCCCTAATCATCATATAAATTGAATGACTCAATGCGAGAGCACTTTTCGCCTATAAACTCCCCCGCTCTTAACAACCGATGTAATAAATCCCACTGCGCACTGCGTAATGATCGGTTAGTTCCGATGAGAAATCGTTAGACTCGACTAAAGTCAGCCAACTGCTTTAGTGAAGCTCGTTTGAGATTGGGTGCGTTTGAACAAAAACGCGTCTCGCCATGCACAGTCGCGTCTGTGACGTCAGGCGTTCACGCGCGATATTGAAACCGAATTCTGTTCAGTCTTCCGCGTGGTCTTCCATCTCGTATCCGCTCTGAGTCGACAGGCGCCAGTCGCTGTAGGTGGGTGTCGATGGTGGTGGCCAACGGAACAACCATATGGAGCTAATAGTGGCAGATGACTGCGTAAAAGGCAGACGAGAGGCACTTCGGTGCCGTCACGCCTAGGCGGATGACCCAAGGGGGGTGAGTCGTGCATGGGGCAGCGATCCGTTAATGAATTTAAATAGCGCGCCATCGAAGTGGAGAGAAAAGGGCGGCGCTCGTCAGTCGCGCGCGTAATTCATTCATTGTTTACGGTCGAACCGTCGCTTGCAGACAGAAAGAGAGGTTTGGCTTCTCAGCCTCCTACTCACTCTACTCATCGTCGCGTTCGTGCGATCATTTATCACCGGATCGTCAGTGATCACCGCCCATTTGTTCAGCCGTCGTTCGCAGGACGCTGACACCCTCACGCCTCGTACGGCGTCTTACCTTCTGTGCGCTAGCTCCTGTTATCAAAACATCACCCGTGTTTGTGTCTGTATAGTCAGTCACTCTCAACTCGGAACACTATGCCAGACTCGTCGCAAATCAGCCGACACTGCTGCTTCTTTCGCCTTCTTCCTCTGTTCATGGTAGGCACATTTTGACACTTTTCATTTGGTAATAGTTTTGTAATGGACACAGATACTGGTGTTCTGTGTGCTGACTTGACCATTCTTCATTCATCCTTTTCATAATTACTATTGTCAAAGATTTTGCTTCCAAGACTTGACCGTAGTACGAGTGTAATTCTGCCAGTCACAAGAGACCAGGCATTTTTTCCCGCTTCCTAATCCAGGTTTCGCCAGCAAAATTGCTAGTAAAGGACATCTAATCTGTCGTAAAATTGCCTTCCTCCGTTCATTCTCCTCAGCCCACTCTGATATTTCCTTTTTCAGCTCCTATGCCTCCAATCGCAAGTGTCACATGCCGCCCTAGACCGCCTTGACGGATCCGGATTCACTGGTCTAAGAAAGCGCGCCTTGGATCGTCTGGATGGCTCAGGGTTTGGCGGTCTCGACAAGCGTGCTCTCGATGGTTTGGACGGAAGTGGATTCGGCGGACTGAAGAAGCGAGCCCTGGACCGGTTGGAAGGCAGCGGATTCGTCAACCTGAAGCGAGCGCTCGACGGCTTGGAGGGATCAGGATTTCACGGACTCAAAAAGAGAGCGTTGGACCGACTGGATGGCTCAGGATTTGGTGGTCTCGATAAGCGTGCTCTCGACCAATTGGAAGGCGGCGGTTTCAACGGTCTCGATAAACGGGCGTTGGACCGACTGGACGGCTCAGGATTTGGTGGTCTCGATAAGCGTGCTCTGGATCGACTCGAGGGCAGCGGCTTTGTCAACCTGAAGCGCGCACTCGACCGTCTCGATGGCTCCGGATTCAGCGGCCTTCGGAAACGTGCGCTTGACCGTCTCGATGGCTCCGGATTCAGCGGTCTTCGAAAACGTGCGCTTGACCGTCTGGACGGCGCAGGATTTACCGGCCTTCGGAAGCGCGCGCTCGACCGTCTGGACGGCGCAGGGTTCACGGGGCTTCGGAAAAGAGCACTCGATCGTTTGGATGGCGCCGGATTTGTCGGACTGAAGCGAGCAATCGACGCGCTGAACACCGCGGGTGTGCAAGGCTTTAGAGCCGAAGCGAAAAGAGCGTTGGATCGCCTGGATGGATCTGGTTTCAGTGGACTGCGCAAGAGAGCGCTTGACAGCCTCGAAGGACAAGGGTTCGGCGGAATTTAAATTGGTGAGCATCTTCGGCATTCGACGTCAGCTTGGGACTAATTCTTTGAGCCCGTCTCATCTATTCTTAGTCTCAGCGCTCGGCGCTGTCAACTGATGTCAAATAATTCAGCTATATCGAGTATGTTTTTGATCGCGGTGCATTGCGGTATACTTGTATATTCCGATCGCAGTATTAGTCTTAAAGAATGAGTCACAGGCCAAATCGATATTCTGACAGCGCTACAAACTTTCTAGGCGTTCCTTCATAAGTAGAGTTGCAATGACATCTGACATATATGCATTATTTAGTAAAGCTATATGTTAGAGGCCTAATGAGGCGCTCTAACAAGCTACAAACGTATGCGTAATGGGCTCGAAAGTCATGAAACGTCCAATGTAGATCAATGATGATAGTTCGGGGCTATCCAGCTCGGTTATGAGAATGACTTGTAAGTGGATTGACCATAGGGGCAGGGCAGTTATTGGAAAAAATCACTAACGCATATCGAGCAAACGCTTCTTCTAGACGCTAAAAGTAGCCTGATTATTTTGGAATTTTCAGATTTCTTCTTGTACGTTCCTGCCTGCTACATGATCTCATCGAACAGAGCATGACGAAGAAAAGTTTTCCAGTGACATTCATTTGCTCTGCTTCTCTCGCCCTATGATATCCGAGTTGTGAACTATTTTTGCAAGCGGAATATAAAAATTGTGGTTACGTTCGGTTGGGAACAATTTCCTCGCATATTTTCGAAATTTCGTACTCAAATAATTGTTTTTTCAAATGGACGCAGTACGTTGATTGGCGGTTTCGCAGCAAATCTGTGCACTTTGATAATTTAAATGTGTGAGGATATTCAGAGACTCTTATTGCTCAATATTTATTATGAACCAAATGTGCAACACGCAGGTGTTTGACCTGTTAATTTGCGCCATGAGGAAATGATGCGGGGAGATTGTTGGAAACAGGCATGACTTTGATGAATCTACTGTCCATTATGATTCGTATGAGAGAAAGAGAGAGCGTTTGTGCACACATTGGTAAATCGAGGAGATGAACATGTTGAATAAAACATTATGAAGATAACACAAATAGTGAAATCTACCGTTTAGCACATACAGTGGAAACTGGAAAAGTACATACTAGTACCACATAAGTGCACACAAATCGGATAAGCGCACGAAATGTTCTTGTTGGATTGATGTGCACATAGGCTCTTTCCACTGATTTCCACTTTTAACACATTTTTGTTAAAGAGCAAACTCGATTAACCTAGTCTAGTCGCTGTAATTATTACAATTTTTTGCCCCAAAAATATCTCTGATTTTCCCTCAATTAGCTAACTTTGACCTTTCCCGTCATCTCACAGTGAAACGAGGCGTTTATTTGGGAAAACTGCCAAATGAAAAAGGTCACATGGTACTTTCCCAACAGTCATCAGCAAAGTGCATAGGGGATCTGTTGACAGATGGCGCAATCGCTTACGAATCGATGACGTAGAAAGCCCTTTCAAATACGTGCTCAATGACGCAGTTTATTGATGAAACGTGTTTTCGCAGACAATACAACGGCGCGGTCGGTGACACTAAATTGCTAATCAAAGTATGTAGCGTAGTTCGTGGCGTCAAGACGTCAACTCAAATTGCTTTTCTCTCGTGCTTAGCTGGAAAAGAGAGGTGGATGCGATGCATACTTTAAAATTATCCATTATGAGCTGCTTTCATTCAACCGACATTAGATGTACTCGCAAATCGCTGCGACATATGCATTCATTCAAGCACTGAGAGTAAGGTGTAAATGATCCATTATTATTCCAATCGTACTTAACAAGTGCACAAAGCCTTGAAGAAATTTTAAATTGCAAGTGACACGATTACAGTTCAACTGACCATACGGAGGCGTATTCACAGCTTCCACTTGAAGCAAAAAGGAACGCTGCATTTGCTGTGACGTAGTAATCGCTGCAATTTTGCTGATCAAACGGACATGCGACATCACCAAAGATTACGGAGATCATTTGGGAGTACGTTCACGCATTGTGAGGGCGTGCGTGCGTGTATGTTTGTTGGTAGAATTGAAACGACAATACTTCCGGGTTGTGTTGAGAGCGTTAGAAAGGAAGAAAGCTCAATTATGAGCCGACATAGGGCGTTCTTGTGCTCACTTGTGTTTATATATAGAGAAGGAAATGTCAGTCAGAACGGAAGTGGCTGGCTGAAATGGTTGTTCAAGCGAAAAGGAGAGTATAAATGAACGAGTCGTCCCACACGTACAATCAGCCTGATGACAGCCTCAGACGATTAAGAATAACCATGCAAATTGAATATCCTGTCTGTCTGTCGGCCTAGAGAGAGTGCATCTTAACTTATCGCCTTTTTTGAATTTTCCTACTATTACAACTGAAGACAAGAGTTTTCACCACAACGATAATTTCATGAATCTCAAAGCATAATTTATCTGTAATGAATGTCATCATTAAGGGGAGAGGCGGCGGGGGAATGTGTGGTGAAACTGGACGTCACAGCGCAAACTTGCCGTTTTCGCGCCACCTTCGACGGTCCTATATTACTTATCCGTTAACCCGTCGTCGCCAGTTTTGGAATGTGCTTTTAAAACATAGCTTGTGTTTGCCGAACACTGAAAGTGCAGATGTGTACGATGTGCATACGATGAATATAGCCGTGGGTCAAATTTTTCGCAACTCAATTTGCTATGGCCTACGCCTTTACGAAATAAGGTCCATCGTGCCATTTTCGAACGCTTACATTTTCGTCTCCAAAATGAGTGAGGTGAGACACAAATGAAACATTGTGAGTATGATACATTTGTTTTATAAGTACAAAAAGGCGCAATCGAGACATAAAGTGAGAGAGGAGCGCAAGTAGGTGGAGCTCGTTATACGCACCGATTTCCATGTGAGAAGGAGGGCAATGAGGATGTTTAATCGACTGCGTCACTTTGACGAACACACTGAATGAACAATACGAGAGAAACTGCGTAGGTAACTGAATGCGTCAATGCTTAAATCGCTTCCACTTGGCTTAACGAAACTATCAGGAACAATTTTGCAAACTGCACGGCTGCAAACAAGTAATTCTATCTTTAACAAAGTGTCATGTTATAGCTGATGGCGTGAAATAGCAATAGAAGAAGAATAATGATTGAGGGGTCAAAAGAGTGCAACTGAGTATTTCTGAATAAGTGTGTCTTACCAACACATGTACAGATATGGCAAGCAGTGTTTTAGGCGCGAATTGTGAGACTAATATAAACCAGACAAATTTTGCGTTTGATTGTACACCATTCACACTATTTAAAAAAGAAAACTTCTACCATTAAACAGGACACGCTCCTATTCAAAGAGAACATTTTCCTAGTCAAAGCAGTATAGAAAGAGACTTCTTAAAGTAAAAGCAGTATATATTATTACACAGCCGAAACCTCAAATTTTCCTTTCATGTAATGAGGCAAAACAAAAACAATCTATTTATATTTTTATCGAGTAAAGAAGCCCCAGAAAATGTTGACAATCACAAACACTTGATGTCATCTTTGTTTTGATTACTGCCAGTATAAGTCGAAATCAACGACGCATAAAGTATGAATTATTATGTAACGAATTCAAGCAACTGAGCCATTCGATATTCTCGCAAAGATGAAATGGGTTGGTATTTTCAAAATGGCGCGGAAAATTGATGGCAAAAAATAAACTTGAAATTGAACGAAAAGATCATTGCCATTATTGCGGCTATATGGCGGCACTTAATTGCGGGGAGGGTTGATTAAACATTTCGGACAGAGGAGACGTATTGGTGTCTGAACGAAAAACGTGTCTGCCAACAGCGCCGACAATTTTACGATCGACTCAACAGAGAAATTGAAAGACGCGTCGCTCGACCTTTCGAGAGGCTTAGAGTCGGGGATGAAGTAGAATAGGGGTGCTTTTACTTTATCCTGCTACATGATGCACATTCCTCTGGTCTGTTGTAAAACCTAGGGCCTTTCTATAAACAAAATTGCTCATTGTCACACAGAAAGTCGAAAAAAATATCCAACGTGCTCGTACACTTGAAGGCAACAAAATTAATTTATATTGAGAAAGAATGATAGATACACGTTAAATTAATGAGCTCTGCCCATTGGTGTTTACTTTCTCGTGTACCTTGGGAAGCTGTGACTGATTCTGCTGGTGAAAATATGAAGAGTCGAAAAGGAAAAAGAGAGGCTAGGTCTCGGCCGGGATCGAACCGGCGACCTTCTGCGTGTGAAGCAGACGTGATAACCGCTACACCACGAGACCAGCGAAGATTAGGGTGTCAGCGCGGGATCCAAATGCCACGCCGATTGAATGCAAGCAAGGGACTTTTTTTACATAACAAGAATCTGTGTAATGATAACATCGCGGTTCACTAGCATCCTCCAGCAGGTATCATAGCCCTGTACACTACCACGACGAATTCATTTCTCGTAAAATAGCAATTGTTGAAGATAGAATTTCGATAATCGTTACCGCTGGCTAACTTTTCAGTACTTGACATCGACCATCCTTTTCAAAAACCTCCTTCAATAGCACAAAAGTGGAAGAATTCATCGTAATCTTTGATTATAAAGGGAGCTGAAGACTTTGTAGTTGAATTACAAACTTCGCATACACTCCTGGAATATTCCAACCGTTCAGCGCTCAATATGTTTACTTAATACCTCAAGTCAGTTTTCTACCACCAAGAGATGCTTAAATTAAAAACATAAATATACGTCATATTTCATGACGGATTTCGCTGTGGGCAAAGTTTCTAATTTTCTTTTATCTGATTGTTACAACATTAAAGAGTTTATTGCAAGTGGATCAACATTAGCCATTTTCAGATGAAGAAAGGCGACTCTATCAACCATCTTTATAGTTATCAGAGCTACATAGTAGCAAAGTGACCTGAAGGTCGACATATTTTTCGTCAATGTTTCGGGCCGTTAATTGCTATAATCTTACATAACGTAACTTGACAATCAAAATCAAGAACGACAACAATAACAACAAGCAAACGGATCGTAAGCAATTCGGTTTTCTCGGTGAATATACACACAGTCTAATAAAAGACAAAATTTATACGCGGTATGCACTCCAAAGTTGATTCATAAATCATACACAGACATAATCAGACATGGGTGTTGGGGTATTTGGAGAATGCGCTGCCTAAAGAATACTCTTGCCTATCGGCTCCGGCCGGCTCGGGGTAGGAATAAAAATCTTTCGGTAAGTTGCACACTTAAAAATTCTTGGAGAGATGCTCCCAAAGCCCAACCCGTGCCGCCCATGTCGGGACATAACCATTTTTGACAGAAGTGGCTGAGAATTACAGCCACTTCCATTCGATTAGACGATAAAAAGTATTGCGCATCGTATTAGAGCAGATTGTTACCAATGCAAAAATCGTAGTCAGCGCAAAAAGAGTTATTCCGTATGAAAAGGGATTCAAAAAATGTCAATCACGGATGCTATTTCTGGTAATAAGGTAGTATATATATCTCTGCTCGGGAGAACAACATGACATAAAAATGGGATAAAAATGCCGAAAAGAGCGCGTATACATCAATACGGAGCTCACACGAACTGTACATTCAACGACAAACAAAGATTCTTTAGCGGCGTTCAATAATATCGTGTGAGTATACTTCGGGTCTGAAGCGCATTTCCAAAATGTCACTCTCAACCTTTCGCTGCCCGAAACGATTCTTCAGAATCTAAAAGTAAAATTACTGATATATCTCAATACATTTATCAAAGAAATAAGACATTCTGCTTAATTTAAGTGAGACCGCGCATGGGAGAGAGCGTTACGCCTCGGACTTTAGGAACCATAATTTGCTAACAATCTAGTCCTCTTCCACCAAAAACCGAAACTTGTTCTTATATGTAAGGTATGCAAAACGGCGGCCAATGAAGTCAGGACTGAGATCGCTGACGCAGCCTCAAGAAGATTTAGAATCGATTATGAAAAATTAATTACTGTTATACTTCATGCAGTCGTATTTATTGTAAACGCAGTCATTATTTTAAATTTGATGGGATGAAAGTGACGTCATCTTCCGCGCACATTACTTCTGGCGGATTACTACATTTACATTTAATCAATTGTGTTTACATTAGTTCTTAACTCAATCAAAATAAATGTGCATAAGATAAGCAAGTCGCGTACGTGCAAGTATTTGCTGTAGGTTTGATCGTCGTTCTTTCTTCGTTGTATCACCAAGACAGTATCAGCCTCTTGAGTTATTCGGCCCGATCCGCCAAAATTTTCCAGCGTTAATGGCATATTCGTCTGCAAAAAATATTTTCAGTTAATGACGTTACTCGCGATATCTTAGTATGTTCGAAATTTTCGTTGAATATAAAAATTTCCTTTTGCACTCGGGTTTCAACGCAGTAAAGACATGGCTATGTCCACATTACGAACAGCTGAGTTTTTCTAATTTCGAGTATCAACTATTGCGAAAAAGTGGATGAGAAATATACTAGCAACGTATGGATATCGCAAAAAGGCTTTAAATCGAGTTTCCCAAGAAATGAGGTCTAACGTTATTAAGATATAAGGTTAGGCGAAGACAAGCTAATCGGGTAACACTGAGAAGACAAATCTCAGCGATTTTCATTTTTCAGTTTAACGAAAAACGGGTACGTAAATTTCCAATCGCACAATGTTGACGCTGCTCTTTTCTGAAATAGGCTAACTACTTGGCTGCTGCGCGCTGTGCGCTCTCTCTCAGGGGTCTATTTGATAACACTATTGAGGATTGAGGAATTGAGTCCCAATTTTGCGTAACTGCAACCGCAACATCAAATTCCAAATTGATACTTATGGAATCAATCAGTCTCTCAGTTCTCAACACTCAGTTGTTTTATGAAACATGCTCCAGGTTGCGAAATAATGGACCGGTTCCATAATCGTGTCCTAAGTTATTCTTAAGTTATGTATTACTCAAGCCCATTATGAAAAGCATAGCACTGAGTATCGCTATGAATTACCTAACTATAAGACACGATTATGAAACCGGTCCAATGTCATGACATGGTCGTGAATACTTCAAAACGAAAACGTTACGGGTTCTTTTCGCGGATGGACGACAAGGGTGACATGCGCCTTCGTGTCCGTGGCAATGCGGCGGATTTGTCGAACGAAGGCATCCTGGGGGTCAAACTTGTCGAACCTGGCGCCGTTCGTGGAACCGACCAGAAATTGCAGATTATCGATCACCACATGTTGAATGTTGGCATCGATCACATGCTCACGAATAGCCTGAATTTCAATGAATATCCATACTTTAAATCAGAATATTTCCTGATTAAATTATAAATGGTGTATCAAGAGATGATTGAAGGTTAATTGCATGCGCTATTCATCCGTGGTCATACAATTGTTGGGTTTTGTAAGATTATCACTCGTCAACTATGGACAGAGAGTAAAAGTTTATCTGATTCGTTTGTTGTACCACAATCAAAATTTAACGGCTCATATGCAGAATTTTGATTATTTTGAAGCCATCAGAGCATGCTTTGTGACCAAGTAATCGATTGTTTCACTGTGTACCGGCCGTTTTAAACACCACTCCGAATGATACGTCTTATTTTGGGAATATAAATATGCTCTTGAGGTATAACCAGTCGCATGAGCATTTAAGTCGCTTTAAACTTACATGGGCCACTTCAGCCGGAGTGTGACCTTCAAATTCGGCGGTGTTCATCGTGAACAGTCCGCCCTCCAATCGCTCGAAACGGTCGAGCCACCTGTCGACATCCGGATGGTTTTCATGCCGATATAGGGGCTTCCTGAACCGGCTCTTTTTAGTCGTGGAAGAAAGGACCACATTAGTAACTTTGCTCATTGCGCAAGCAAACATCTTCTAGCAGGGTAAGTTTTAGTAGCATAAAGATTCAAGGGAGAATACAAACTAGAACTGTATGAAGGAAAAATAGTGGAGCAAAGTTCGTATGATACATAATGCATGCTTGAGGACGACTGTACGAAATACGACACATATGCGAGTGAGCGTGAATCAATCAGCCATGGATCCATCTATAAAGCTGAACCTTTTGGCTTTGGTTCCCTCGGCATTTCGCTACCAAGTTGAGCAAAAGTTTTAAGAACCAGGACTCTATCCAGAATGATAGGTTAACAAGCATTTTACTGCAAAGATCAATTTGGGCACAGAGCGTACGATGCTGCTCTTTTTGCCACATTATCATGCAACGAGTACGGACCAGACAACAACACCGATCGCTTACTGGCCGGTATGGTA
>NIUQ01003777.1:0-16076 GCA_002796945.1 Plectus sambesii
ATCAGAAAGCAAATTTGCTCCTTTTTCCGTAAAACTATTCCGGACATCAATGCAAGCTTGCTCTGTGCAAAGCAAAGGTTAAGATCAATAAAGTGATCTTTGTGTACTTGTGATGAAAGGCCAGAGGGCTATGACGCGCTACCCGCGTCTTGTCTTCAGCGACATTTATTTTGATTAAAAAGATTCCTGCTTCTAATACGCATACCATGTTATTGAATTCGTCAATATAGAGCTACGATTACAGAGCAAATAATACAAGCGCGCGATGAGAGAGAAAAATAAGAATTTAGTTTGCCTTGTACAGCGGTATACCCTCAAAATTTGCATCATACGCTTCATAATCTGAATATTAAGATGTCAATTTGAAAAAGGAGCAATTCAGTCGTTAAAATTTATGAAACGATGCGCATCAATTTCATTGAATGTTAATCGCTTCGATCTTGTTATCTCCCGGCTGGCTGGTGGCTTCTGTGGCGCCTTTTACACCTTTTTCTTGTTTTTCGTTCCTCTTCTAAGCGTAATAGAGACGATTTGATCGCTTAATAAATCCGTAGTATAATCAACGGCGTAATGAGCCATTTTGCAGTATGGAAGGCAACTTTTCACGAGCGAGTAGTTGCTATAATAGATGTAAGCTGAAAATTTGCATGCATCGATAAGTTGCTATGAGCAGGAAAGCTTCTCGGTGGATACTAGCTCCGGTCAGGAGGTGGACTTGCGTACACACGCCTTTTGAATTTGATTTACTCGGTCATTCAACATGATTATGATTACTCTTCACAAGTATCAAATTGTAAAAGTGCTTGCTTGAACATCTTGTGATAATGAAATTAGTTTCTCCATTTCAGACTGCAGCTTTATGTAATGAAGGCCTGTCAGCAGTTAATGACTCAGATTGGTCATTCTTAATGATTTAGCATCCATCAGATAATTGCAATCGACGCATAATCTCACATAGCGTTGGAAATATTTGTTTCCTAACGATGTCCAAAACTTTCCGAGTGTATACACACTCCTTTTGCCTAAGTTAGATTTGAGTTTGATATCTAACTGTTACTGTGTCCTGGCACACATGAGTAAACGCCAAGCATAATGCTGCAAAAGAATGCATGCTTTGTTTGATTTGACGCGTGTTTACCAGGATCTTGATAACGCGATCATGCCGGCCGTTTAAAGAGTTCAAACAGTTCAAAACTCACAATCATGACATCTTGAGCAACGCTTCGGGGAGCAAGGTATGTTTTGCCGATTTTTTTTTATTCGCACTCCTTCCAATGTTTAGAAGTATGGGGAAAGAAGTGAGAGCCCAGTTGTTTCCAAGTGCCGCAAAAGTATTTCTGAGCTTTGTCATAAGTGCCTATATGGGCTAATTGATTTTTATGGAATTTCGCAAAGATACACTCTTTCATAATTAGTAAATTTGCTTGTAAGTACAGATGATACCGAAAATTAGATACAAATTACAGTTGGAATAATTGGTCGTACTCGCGACCTGGTCTAATTCGTCCCTTCTTAGATAGGCGAGCCGTTTTCGTCAACCCGAGACATAAACAAACCTGTCAAACGTTAATGTGCAAAAATACCGTTGACTAAATGCACTTGGCCAAGACGCTGAAGCTTAATACAAATTTGATTTCAAAGCCGCAAGTTATGTTTGCATCCTTGTGAATCGAGATTACAATTAGCAAATGTGTGTCGGCTTTGCAAATTATTACGCAGTGACGAATACATCAGCCAGAGCAAAAGGGATGGTAAACACGGCGAACGTCAATGATGTTTGCGATACTGCTTGAGAATTTTTGCATGGCCTCCAGTTCCAAACCCTATGATAACATCTACATGACGTCAAGTTATTTTCTACACAGCTTTGATGATCAGTCTTTGTCAAAGTAGCTCTAATATGATGTTATTTCTGCGGACGCTAATCGATTGTTTGCTCGTTTCCATAGAGCGATGAAAACGAAGCTGGTCACAGCTGCGAACGTGGACAAATGGAGCATGAGAGATTGTGCCTGGCCGGCAGACTACAAGGACGCTTTTGAGCAACAAGTAAACAAAAAGAGTGCAAAATCGTTGTGTACTCTGATCATTAATGCGTTAACGTTCGCGCTGAACAACGGCATGTATTATGTACGAGCCACGTGAAAATATGCTGTCATTGTAACAGAGTGATAGTAAGAGAAAGAGAGCAGCGGCTCGAGTTTGTCAGCGCCAGATAAGCAAAGAAGAATGCCAACTATGAGCAGTGAAAGGTATAAATGTGAAAAGGGAGTTGCCCGTGTCAGTTCGAACCAATCTGCAACTAGCCATGTTTACCAGCTGGGTTGCGCTGTTCGTTTTGGCAAGTTTTTTGCCGCAGCTCGGCGATTGTGCAGCAACACCGTATACCGTTAACATTGGCTCTCAAGCGACCATTGTTGGCTACGAATATGATAGCCCGGCGTCACGTCAATTTTTAGGCATTCCATATGCCCAGTCAATTAGCGAAAGAAATCGCTTCACGGTAAATCTTCATTGCACATTATTTACTTTTGACGATCTATGAGGATGAAATGAGCCGTACATAAGAAGCAGAGTTGCAAAGAGCATATCTCAAGTTTAAGAATTTTACTTTAAGGACAGCTGCGTCGCGAAATTATAGTACAGTCTGCAATTTAGCATAGACTACTGATTAGGTCATTGCAAAACTGATTAGAAGGTGACCAACAGACTCCCAACTTGTACCCCCAAATGCCAAAACCGTTACCCGCTTCAAGTGGAAATCAAAATTATCCTCCTGAAACTGGGAGATTCTCCCTTCGCCTACCAAAACTTTTCCCGCTGGCCTAAATCTAAGACCCCGCCCCTCTCGTTTCCCATTCAAAATTATTAGTAAGAGTGTTATTCACACATGCCGTAGAGTTTTGCAGCCACCGCTGAGAAGAGATCCATCGGGACAAATGATCGCCCAGCACTGGGGCTCGTCATGCTGGCAACCAGGAGATGCAAACACTGCCAATAACGCCGAAGACTGCCTCTTCCTGAATATATGGACCCCGAAAGTATTAAGCAATAAGAAATTTCAGTCTCTGGCAAAAATGATTAGTCCGCTCACTTTTAAATGCCTACTGAAATGTGCTTATACTTGCTTTTTACCAAAACAAATTGCCTAGACCTCATTAACGCAAATGTCTGCGCTTTTGTAGACAAAGACTGTACAGCCGAAATCCAGGAAACTGATGAGAAGATTCTTTATCGGTACCGTGTTTTAAAAATAAGTCACGGTGAAAATAGTAATGTGAAATTAAATTTGGCGCCAGAATTCTTTTCTGAATTTAGCATTCGAATTTACATACATAATTTTGAATTTAGCGCCAAGATCACCATTTTCTTGACGATATAGTCACCTTTTTGACGAAATTGAATTTATATTAGTTTCGGGTTTATGATCTCGGACCGGTGAAGGAAGATAGTTTAAACGTTCCCTACAGTCACTAACTACCTGCTGTACAGGATACTAAAGTACTGTATAGTATACATTGAATTATATTACTGTGCTTCACTATAAGTAGCTAATTGTTTGGCCAATTTCAGATTCAAAATATCACTCAACAAAAATATCCTGTTTTTTTCTTTATTCATGGAGGTGGCTATCAAACTGGATCGGGAAATATGGGAATGCAGAACATCATCTCGCGTGATATAGTGACCGTTAGCATAAACTACCGTCTGAACGTTTTCGGTAATTCGCTATAGACACATAGTTGAAAGTTTGTAACTTGGTTTGGTCCGGGATTCAAGAAAAATAGCGCGCTTCATTCGGTCACGGCCGGTACTTTTGCTGGCTCTGACACATCGGTCGACGTTTTGCACCTGACCCAAGTGAAGTAGCCGCCGTAGAATAGAGAAATTCCTATGAAATATCGTAATACTCGCGTGGTGCATCACAAATCTTTGAAATTTTCATAAACTGTTTCCTCGCAATGACTGCAATTTTCCTCAATTTTCAGTCACTTTGAATTGAATTACTATGCCTTGTCTTACTCTTCCTCCGTTCACGCGAAACCAAGTCGGTTCGATACCAATTTGGTGCATTGAGTGGCTTAAAATATGGTGCCCATTTCCGGTTCACTGAACCTCCATCTTGAGTAATTACCAGTTTCAATTCTTGATTAAAGAAAAGAGGCGCAAATCAGCAAAGACGCACACGTTCCAGGGGGTAGCCGGAGAACACGCCCATAAAATGGCGACCGGGCTCAGCTTTCTGTATTTACATCATGTGAATATACGATACCTCGATATGCTTATGCATTGATTTAGGGTTCTTCACAACTCGCGATTCGTCTATTCCTGGCAATATGGGTCTGAAGGATCAGATTGAAGCCCTAAATTGGGTCAAGCGCTACATCTCCTACTTTGGAGGCGATCCAAATATGATTACGATCGCCGGGCACAGCGCCGGTTCGATGTCTGTCTCCCTTCTCACTCTTTCACCAGTTAGCCAAAGTAAGCGATTTTGCGGTTTTGTTCGACAGCATCAGTTGCGTTGCGCGGTATGCTGAAAACGGTTTACACAAGCGCAGCCATTGCGCCTCGGAGCAATCGGCTACAAATCTGCTACAAGCACTTTGAGTGAACATTATGGAAAATGGCATGCCCAATCAATGATGAAATCTAAAAAGAAGTTGGTTTCTATAAATAAATTGAAGAAAACACTATTTTTAGCCCAATTCGTTTTGCAATCGTAAATTTAATCTGCTGTAAAATCTTCTCGTAGACTTATCTGTAATATTTACGGATGGGATTGCCTATTTTGTGTCCGGCTTAGTAAATAATTGCTGTATTTCAGATTTGTTCCAAAGAGCCATATTTCACAGCGGCAGCGGTTTCAGCACCGGCTACTTTTCCAATTCTATAAACGATAATAACTACAGTAAGAATGTGGCCGTCACATTGGGTTGTATCACAGCCGACAACTGGGATAAGCACGATGCACTGCAAATGCAGCTGATGCTGCGCTGCCTCCAGTAAGAAAGCAAGCAATTTTATAGTCAACTTCATTCATCAAATTGCAGTTTATTTTTAATAGAAATTAGAGCATATGATAATTTCACTAATTACATGTATGATGAAGGCTCTATAAATGTGATTTTTCCAGGACGAAGACTGCTCAACAGATACACGATGTAGGAGGATTTTTCATACCATTGGTCGATGGTCCCGGTGGAGTGATTCCTGATCAGCTCGAAGTGCTTGCACAACGGCGTCCACCAATTCCGATTATGATCGGCAATACTCATGATGAAGAATTTACATGGCAACGTAAGCGTTAAAGGCAAAGTTCGAGAGTAGGGTAGGAAAAAGCGGGCGCTGAGCTCAGCTTGGATACCAAGCATGTGTCTGAAAGATGGGTGTGTAGCGCTCCCCAGGCCCGTATCCCATTATCGAGTCCCTACCCATAAAAGCCTGTCGCGCCCCTTCCCATGAATTTTTGCTTCCTTAGTTGGCAATCTTTCTTTAAAAGGGTAACTGCCACTCGGCGGAATTCAATTAAACGAATACCTTACAAAGACAAAAAACGTCAGTCTTCCTTGTAAAATTTGAAATATTTTCATCACCGCAGATTGCTGGTTAAAAATTTGTTAATCCGTCAGGGAGAGAGTTTACAATCAGTTTATTGTAAAATATGAACAGGTAATACATGTTTTTTTAACTCCAACGCGATTCTCGGATCAATACTTTATATAGCATGGGATAGGGTTAATACTGAGCGTGCGTTAAATCCTAACCCAAGAAGTAACTCAGTATAACATTGTTAAACTTAGAAATATTTGCACGTTTAGCAGTTATTTTTATCAGTTTTCTGTGATTTTTGATCAAACCTTTCGCGGCTATTCAATGACTGATACAGAAATTAAGTTTTGCAATTATTTGAAAAGGATTGCAATCCGTTTTCCCATCCTCTTACGGTTCTTAGAAAGTGACCTCCTATTTGAAAGTTAATTGACTATTCAAATCGAACATTTTATTTTTTTTTAGTTAATACTGGTGATGGCGGTGTCCTTTCTAATGAAAGTGTCGCCTATTTGAGCCGTTTTACGCGGCAATATGCTACCAATGCTATAGCCCATACCTCACTGATACGATACTTCAACAACTCTCAGTCGGTTGAACAAGCAATAAAGGCCGCCTACATCGATAGCACCAACATAAATGACACCGATAACATTGGATGGGCAAAAGTGCAGATTCAGGTTAGACATGGGTCATTTTTTAAATAACGGTGTAACACATGTCGCATTGTTTTTCCATTGATTGCATCCTTACCGGCTGTGAAATGGCCTAAAGTTTTACTGTCGTATGTTCTCAAGTTAATCCCAAACTTGCCAGTCACTAAATGAACTGAAACTCGCTCTCAAATGGACCGAGCGGCGTACATTCAAATATACCGTAAAAATGCATTAATTTCATTGAGTATTGTTAGCCAAATAAACAGAAAAAGTAGCTGTGAGTTGCTTTTTCGAAAAGCTCCAGCATTACTTGCGCCTGATCATGAATATACCCCACACAATATGGCAATGAACTAAGCCATATTTAGCATTCCGCATCATATATAATGAACTCGCGTTTAATAACCGTTTGATAGAAATATCACCAGCTCTCAAGTAAAACGTGCATCGGAAAGCAAATGATAGACTAAACCCCTAGGGATCGGTTTGAGAGAATACTATTCACATTATACGCCCGATTCAATTATGAACCATAGAGGAAATAATTTTGTCTTTTCCACCCCTTAGACGTTTTTTTGAGCTTAAACTCCCTTTCAATGGCTTTAACTTTATAATGCGTAAATTTCGTCTTCGAGTAAACCTTGTCTTTTCCTACCGAAAACTTTTACTTGCCTAAGTTTTTGCAAAATTCTCGAATAGAGTTCTTAAAGGAATTGAATGTGGGACAATCTCGAAACTTGTCTTTTTTCTATACATGGTATATTGACGTTCGCATAGCAACAAAAAATGGGATTTCTTTAGGATTTGGACGTGACTTAGCAATAAATAGTAATAGCCGGGCGTCATAAATCAATCAATGATACGTAATAAAATGTTAAGCGAAGAATGATTTTTGTTTATTGAATAAATTCAAATTCGCGCAATCCCACATTCTCTACTTGAATATTACACATTTTTCTTTTGGAAATAACCGTATTGCAGCTGTACACAGAACTGCAGTTTATTGGACCGACTTATCGCGATGCAATGCTGGCTCGTCAGACCCATAGCCCAGTTTACCTGTACTCGTTTGATTACTTGGCTCCCTGGGCGTGGCCGACGCTCGACCCTCGACTGAGAGACAGCGCGATTCCGCACGGCTGGGAGCTACAATATATTTATGGAAATCCGAACGGTGGTCATGGAACCAGCGATGATTTGGCGACGCAGAATTATATGGAAACATTTTGGACGAACTTTATTAAATATGGGTAAGTTAGTTTTTTGCATATTTGGGGCTGTTCGTGTTGTAATACTCTAAGGCTATTATCGACTGGCCTATTTCGATATCCTCAGCTCAGACTTGGCAGGGGTACTGGGGTTTCATAAGTCAAGTTGGCTACAGTTTGTGTTTGTTTCCCGATGAGTTCCCATAATAAGTCTGCGTCATGGCCGCTGTTCAAGAAAAACTTCAGGATTACTTGGCTGTATTGCAGGGGCTATTGAGTTTGTCAAAAACTGCTCGAATAAATGTGATAGTCCTGCTATTGTGACTAATAATTTAAGGTAGCATTTGAACTACCCCATACGCAGGAACGTAGCGGGAAGGCATTGACTTTTTATTTGACCTCCGAGCGCGTTAATTACCTGGTTGCCGGCTGCGATGCATATATACTTAACACTATGATTTCTGGCTTAGGCTCCGGCAGAAAAGTATAAATAAATTGCGGTTCCACATTTTCAGAAACCCAACGCCGACGGGTTCAGCGATAACGTGGCCACAGTTGGCCGGCAACATGGAATTCATGTCTATCGGTCCCCACCCTACGGCTTCAACTGGATTTCATCCGAAGTCGAAATTTTTCGCATGCAACGTTCCTGCCATCGAAGGCGTCAGTCATTCATGGTGCACTTGAAGAGGAGGCTAGCATACCGTGCTCTTCTGATTTCCAGATGTCTAAAATGTCTTGATTTGCGCACATTCTATTTTATTTAACAAACTTGTTCCTCATTTCTGTAGGGAGCAGAGTTGTTGAACCAAGATGTTTGAGCTCTTAATCGTAAATAAAGGCTCTCTTAATCTTCCGCTCAACCTAAGCAATAATAACGATGTGAATAAATATGTTCAACAGTACAAAGCAATGCTGCTCTGCTCGACTTGCAAGCTACAACAATCATAATAGAGCGTTAATTTCAGAGTTCATATAATTCGTTGCGTACACTTTATTACGCAGTGTGTATGTTTATCTTTTTGAGTCCGTTCAATGATTTATAACCAGTAGTGCAGTCGTATTTATTCTTCCTTTGTAAACGAGTTACATGCGGTCACTAGTTTTAACGAGCAGGCATTCAATTGAAACAATAGTTAAAACAAAGCAATTCATGATTTTATTTGACTTGCCTAGGGTTGTCAACAACAAGATGATTAAAGCATATCAGTGAATAAAGACATCCTTTTGGATCACATTTACTTACATTTCCTCGATTTGGCCGCTGCCTAGTTTTGTGCGACGGCACGTGATAAATATATTGACGACAAAGTGCGAATACCTCACACGGATGATAGGTCGATTAAAATTCATGTATGATTCATATATTCTCGAAGCAATTAAACGAAGATCACCTGAGGAGCTCGCGGCGTTAAAACTCTGCCTCGTTACCGTGGTGCTGTATGCCCCCGCCTACAACAGTGTGGTATTCACGCCGCCCAAAGGCAGAAAAGGTTTCTTCCCCATTTGCACTTATAAATAACGATCTTTGCGGTAGTTTGCCACGATATAAAGACCCAAAAGCTGCTGACGTGAGGGTAATGTGACGCATCGCTTAACTTTGTCTCCTTCTATTGCGAATTGCTAAGAGAGTTTGAGAGCAGTCCAGAACTTTCTCAAACGTCGAGGAATTTAAGAATAGTTTCTCTTTTTACAATAACCAATACAATACCACTTGATTATACAACAGCTTAGAATTATAGACGCTATATTAAAATACATTTTTGGCGCATAGACATTTACTGTAAGGTTTAACATATTGGGGGAAGGGGGTACTTAACTTGGGTGGTTGATCGGTCTGCCTCAGTGATATTGTAAGAGTAAAAGTATTGGGTAGTCGGTCGAATCACCCAATTCACCCAAAATTCAATACCACCCAATAATTTATAGGCTTATAACAGTGTTTTTGAATCTTAGACTTTTGCTGTGAGTAATTTTAGTGCCAAGGCAAATTCTAATCTCTTTTAAAGTATAAAAAACTCTTTGTTTTAACCCATCAGAAAGCCGTATAATGGGAGTGTATAAAAATTCGATTTCATTAACATTATAGTGCCTCTCTGTGGCAAAACAGCGGATGTTTGCCCTCCCCCCACTCAAAATAAATCTGCGTGAATTAATGCATAATTAATATGTTAAAATGGTCATGTACGCCCGAATTCACGCAGTTTAAGCTCCTTCCTTAATAGGGCATGTGCGGTGTCGAGGGATTTTAACGGCGTGCTGTTTCACACTGAGCGTATTGCGTGCGTCGCTAACTTGTGAAGTCGAAGAGGGCGCCGATGCTGGATTGTAACTCTAAATGTAAATAAATAATTAGTATTAATAGTGAACGCTAGCCTTTAATCGAGCTTAAATACATTCGTCAAAAATATCTGCAAAATTAAAAGAACATTTGTGTGCGGCATGTTGAAACTTAGTTAGCCCGAGACCCGTCACTTTCAGTAGCCTGTGGCTGCATACCTTTTAAACTTTAATAAGGACAGTTTCCAGTTCAGATGGGTCAGTTTCCCGTCGGAACAGGATATTTTCAAGTTAAACCATTATAGAAAAATGCCTTCTTTGATTTGCAAAATGCCCTTATCAAAGCCATTTTATGAAGATGAAGTAAAATCAGGTTCAAGATGGACCTATTTTTAATCATTTTTGATTGATTAAATAAGTTAACAGCTGCTTTCTGCGTAGGATCTTTCGACTTCCCATTGGATTATACCCATCATCAAACTTCCGCGTCGGCGTTTGACTGACACTAATTCCTAAACGCCTGACGGCCCAAATCGAAGCCAAGGGCGGAAGGACTTTCGCGTAAAACTTAACAACTTCCTCATGCCTCGTTGCCTCGTTGCCTTCTCAGATGCATACCGTTAAGACTGAACCGAGAAAATGTACTGTAAAATGTATATAAAAGATATGCTATACCATTTCTCATCCTCCTATGCTTTAATACAGCGCTCAAGAAAATCTGGTATAAAAAAAATGTTCGGTTTCAACAGTCTGCTTGAATCAACTAATATTGCTTGAAGCCTATGAGCAATTATTCCAGCAAGCTGACCTCGTTATCTTTTCTTTCATTACGGAGCATGACGGCACTTTCCTCTGCCTGAAATTGTTAAATAAGGTTTCATGTTGATGTCTTGTGAACTTTGCCTGTTTTATTCGGTTCAGTGTTCGGGCGCGCGTTCACGAAATTCCTCGTCCAGACCAGTAG
Organism: Plectus sambesii; assembly: GCA_002796945.1. Lineage (NCBI taxonomy): Eukaryota > Metazoa > Nematoda > Chromadorea > Plectida > Plectidae > Plectus > Plectus sambesii. Next base: position 10,662 of record NIUQ01003777.1, read on the forward strand.
ATAAAATCGCTTCCCTCTCTTTATCCACAATTTGACAAAATTTATATGCAGCAACGCGCTTGAGGCCACAGCTTTTGAATTAACCGAGTGCGCTGTTTCTCTTATTCGCTGTCAAGCATACTGCAGTTTAAAGTCAATCAATTACACCGTCTAATACTGCGTTTTTCTTCGTATTTTTGCGTACCATGGAAGACTCGGCACTTACGTATGTCAGAATCGGTATTGTTCTCTATAGTTCCGTTTCCTTGCGTACGCGTTCTAATCTGTAGTTCTGCATGTCTGCATTTGAGTTAAAAGTATGGACTTTTTCCAAAATCTGGCAGGCCTATAGACTTTTACAATCCACAGCTTCTCATGTGTTAATTGCAAATTATAAATTAATAGTCTTAGAGATAAAATAGGTTTGACTAATAAATCGATTTGAAAAAACGCTTTGTAGACGCGAAATTATAAGTTGAACGTTGGTTTTCGCTGTGACTTGCAACTGGAGTCCAAGATTAAAATGGAAGATAATAAATTAGCAGGATCATTGATGGTAATTATCAATATTATATTTATCTGCTGGTACATATTCGTGCTGAGAAGCGTGTTCCGACTGTCAAAGACACATCCGACTTTTATTTATTACTGCTCAATGAGCTTATGCGAAATTGGTTACATGTTGAACATAATATGGATGGGTATCGACATTTTCTTTGGTAATAAAATATTTCCGTTTTCAATATAACACAGATACAGCCGATCACACAAAAGTTGACTCAGCTATAGTTAGACGGGCGTGGAGGTTAATTGAGAATATTCATCATCAAAGCCCAAAACGGAAGGTTCATCTCCAATGCGGTCTGAATCAGGTCCTCATTCTCTCATGTGTAAAGTCAAACAGTTTTACCACAGCGACCCTATAATGGTTGTATCATAGGACGGCTCCAAGGTCCAATGTTTTAGATTCCTTTAAAGGAATAAATTTTTATTGCTTCCAACTGCGACGTCTGTATGTGACCAAAACAAAATTGCGATGAAACGAGGGAGCAATGCTCTGACGCAATTCAAAGGAGAGAAGGACGATCGAAATTGAAGGTCGCGCAATCCTAATCAGATTGTGTGAAACCATATATTATAGGACGTCGCCTTCATTTGATGACGCCTCTGCGTAAAACTTACAATATGATTCATAAAGGTCATATGGTATACTTTCAGATGGTTCAATCTTGCTTCAAGGCGAGCAAACAATAATTTACAGCATAAGCTGGAACTTTTTTATTCGGCCACTAAAGTTACACTACCCAGCTGTGGCCATAAATCAACTGCTCGCAATATGTTGGCCTGTCAAATTTCGAGTGATTTTCACTCGAAAATTCAACGTTTGCGTCTGTTTGGGTAAGCGCGCACAATTGTGAGATGTGCATAACGAACCTCGGCCATATTTCGCAGTGGCTGAAGCGCCGCAGCGGGGGTGGTAGGGAGTATCTTTTGGTCCGTTCAGTTCCTTCTCTCTCCTCCTATTGGATGTATCTATCCTCTTCACTCACACATTAAAGAAGAAATCAGTTTTGCTGATTACCCTAGCATTACCCGCTTTATTAAGTTAATTTTGGATAAAAATAAGTCGGCAAAGAAGTTTAGTGAGAGGTAAGTAAAAAACAATGACGCGAGGGATGGCTTTTCTACATCTTGGGATGATGTATATTAGTGCCTTATATATTGTTATTTACAGGAATATGGCTGTTGCAAACTACTGAAGTAGCAGTGTGGCACAGTTTGTATAATTCTGATGCATATATTACACACAACATTGAAAAGTATGCTGCGTTGTTCAAAAATACGACCATCTACTTCAGCTTGCCAATCCAAAGCTACATCAATATTCATCTTTATATTGTTTCGGCTGTGACATTTTCTTGCTTAGGCGCGGCTATTATCGCTTTTTCGTTGACCAAAGTGAAAAAACGCGCCGAGTTGAAGTTGTTGGCATTCTCCATAATTGACAGGTAAGAGTGTTTATTAATTTACTGAAGCGCGANGGCGCGGCTATTATCGCTTTTTCGTTGACCAAAGTGAAAAAACGCGCCGAGTTGAAGTTGTTGGCATTCTCCATAATTGACAGGTAAGAGTGTTTATTAATTTACTGAAGCGCGAATATGGGATATCAGAGAAAGCAGATATCGAAGAAATTTTCGTTTTGCTCAGCTTTTCGCTACAGTACATCATAAGTAGCTCAACATTTAAAAAAAGTTATACATGAGAAGCTTATTCAATTCACTCATGTTACCTGTTGAAATAGAACGTGTTTTCTTAAACTGTAATTTAAAACTGCCACAAAATCTTATGCTCTCATAAAGACTGAAAGCTTAATATGAACGAGGTTTAATTTTAACTGCGTCTACAGTAATCACGATCATCACGACTATAAATAAACTAAATTATCGTATAGTGTCGCCTTGTGGTCGCCGACCCTGATGCGTATGGTTCTCGCCACAACGACGAAATGGCAATTTCTCGCCTTTTACCTCATATACGCAGCCACACTTGAAATGAATTCAATCTTGCTGCCGTTATTCAGCACTGATTTGAAAAAGATTGTATTTCTCGGAAAGAAAATCAGTCATATGCAAGCCAGCCAAGCATGGAGCCACGTACCAAGACCCAATATTACAACAGTTCAGCAACATTGACCATTCATAATTAGTACTTTAACTGTGTACATTAAATAGATTACTTCTATCATGTCTCGCACAGCTACTGTTGACAATCAATATGTCGCTGTTAATCATCACTTGAATAGAGCGCCATTTATCTCACATGCCGTTATGTGTGCCAATTATTTAACCAAGCGTCAAATGGAATTTCGGATATCTAATTTGAACGAGGTAATTACAGTATTATCCCTTTACTACATTTCACAGTGTAAATTATAATGCTTATAATGGAGAATATTTGTTATTTAAGCAAAATTGCAGAGGGACGATTGGCGACTTAATCCATGCTGCTAAGAGGGAAAAGGGAAAGCGGCCGTTGGATAAGTCTGTGCTGTTATGATTACAGCAAGGGTGCGGCGATAGCAATCGACGGCCGGATACGAGACAAGAAGCCGCTTGCTTTCAAGAAGAACACTGCGAAATTCAGAGCTTTTCATTAAACAAAGGCCTTTTCGCTACCGCCTCTGGTCCAGCTGAGCGTTTTACAGCTTGCCATGTACGCTTTCAAATTCAGATAGAATTATATGTGCCATATACGTTGTTAATGCGTCCAGATTGCTTGAAGGCTGCTGTCAATGCACACTGTAAGCTAATTGAAGAAGGCAGGAATCAATCAGTTCTTATTACGTCCCTATGTACATGAATAAATTATTAAGCAAACATAATAATGAAATTTGTTGATAGTGCAAGAATGCACGGCAAACGTGTATGTAACCTTTGAATTGACAGATTTCAGCATAGTACATGTGTAGTAAACGGTACAAATAAAACATAAATAAAGACTAGCCAAAGATGATGGCAAAACAGTTGATAACGGGATGTGATCGACAAAGATTGTACGTTAGCCACAAAAACAACAATTACTTGACCTTCTTGGGAAAACTATCTCGTTCATCAAGCAGAACAAACGAGCAAGAAGCAGAAGCTGACAGCCAAGAGCCACATCACTGCCGACACAATATCATGATTAGAACGGACGAGGGTAAACAAACTGTCTGCCTTTTGGTGAATAAGGGCCGAGTTGAAATAGACCAAGAGTGCAAGCAAGATGACGAAAAATAGAATGCAACGACTACGAGGCAATCGCATAGAAGCAGCCAGCAGAAATTGATCACACTTCGTGCCTTCTGGCAAAGGCCACCGATGTCGTCGACGCTGCTTTCGGTACGCAGTCATTCGTTGTCTCATCAATGAAGGATAACGGCTTTTAACGTCTTGCTGGCATACTGAAATATTTAGAGATTTATCAGCCGCAATCATGCGATAAATATAAGACGATTTTCATGCGAACAAGTACGTGTTTTCTAATAATATTAAGGCATAAAAACTATTTCTTGATTAGTCGCTGCAGTGATGAATAAATTGAGTACTGCATAGTGAGAGAAGTATTATTTAAAGTTGATCAAATTGCATAACCTATTGGAATCAAGAATACTGGTCCGAGTCCCCTCGGGTAAATTGAAAGCCGCCTTTCAATGATGGATACGCACTACATTACGTGATGAAATGATACCAACCAATACCTCTGACAGGCAGCAATCGATATCTAAAAGGGGGCATACCAACCCATAAGAGGCAGTAAAATTTTATGAACACAATACCCCAAGCCGCCTGTACCCAAATATGGCTGGACTGAAAAGGTACAAGTAAATAACTTATGGCTAAGCTGTCTCGTACCTTGATCTTCTTCCGTCCACACAATTTTGGCGCGGCACAAGGGACAAAGATAGCCTTCGTCGCAATGTGATGTCGTAGAATGGGCAAGAGACCGCAGACACCAGCCGCAGAAGCTGTGCCCACACGGTGCGCAACGTCGAGGCATACAGTATACATCAAGGCAAACTGCGCATTGAGCGTCAGCATCGATTTCGACATCCACGCCTGAATCAGGCTCGACTTCGCTGCAGGATCCATCAGATGCATTGCCGTCCTCATGAATACCTGAAGAGATAAGCTTTATATGGGACTGAAATGTATGGATAATATGGCGCTACTTCAAATATTCATATGCCTTTATGTGCAGCGCTTATTATATAAGAATCATGTGTTCATTATGCACAACTATCACTGATAAATATAATATTAATCACAGACGCTACTAATGACTCCAAAGCGAAGATAACTTAATATACAGAATTTCAAATTCTCGCCTTTCAATTTTTCTATTTTGAGCGTTCAGCATGTTTCTTACTTTCTCATGACAATAAAAGCAGAAAATTCGTCTGTACAGCCCCCAAGACGCTATTTAGATCAAGTGAATCGCAATATTTATTAAATTAAGAGACACTTCAAGTTGGTCTATTACTCTCTAATAATGTTAGAAATATTAGCAGCCACAGGTTCTTAATGGGCACACTGGCAGAGGAGATCAGGTTTTGATTAACGTACGTGTACTAGTCACACAGATATTACAGTAACCTGAATTGGCCAAGTGCCAAAGAGGAATGTCGAGTGCAAAATGAGCCAAAAATGCAAAAGTATATCTCAATAATGAAATTCAAACTCACGATATCCAACAGTTTTAACGATACGCGCGACGCGTCTATTAACGCGCCCACGGCGAGTGTGCCGAATCGCCGTACGAAGCTTGGTCTCAAAGCGATGCATCTTGTCCCACTTTCGATCGGCGTTTTTATCATAAATAGAGTCGATGTTCATCATTTCGTTGCTATGTATAAGAGCAAATCCAACATGACTTGTATTAGTGCTCTGTTTGAGC